>CM053027.1:299106222-299248762 GCA_028564925.1 Lithobates sylvaticus | reverse complement strand
CCTTCTTTTTTATCTGGTGATCTGCAGTAAGTCTGTCATTTTTCAAAAGTACAAGCTCTCCAGCAGAATGTATCAATTACAGAGATTATTTACTACTGACAGGGGTGGTTACAATGATCGGCTTTTATTTATTTGTCTAAAATCATGATCCCATAAGGAATAAAAAGCTGTTGCTGTAACTGCTTATAAAGTGGTAGCCGTTGTCCAAAGGTGCCCCTGTGCTCATTCATCCAGATTGGGTGCATGCTAATACAGGAGGTGTGTTACTGGCCAGATAGTCATGGGAGGGAAAAAAGGCTAAAAAAAAAGAAGACTAATACAGCCAATACATCTAATGATTGTAAAAAAAAATGATGTGGGGTTCCCCCCAAATATCCATACCAGACCATTTATCCGAGCACGCAACCTGGCAGGCTGCAGGAAAAGAGGAGGGGATGAGAGAGCGCCCCCCCCTCCTGAACCGTACCAGGCCACATGACCTCAACATTGGGAGGATGCTTTGGGGGTCTGTGTTGATGGGGACAAGGGCCTCATCCCCACAACCCTTGCTCAGTGGTTGTGGAGGTCTGTGGCAAAAATTGTACAAAAACACACTGACACTGTTGGGATAAGTCCTTTATTAAAAATAAAAGACCTGTCATGCCATCACCGGGATTCCTGCGGTGTCTCCGGTGGAGACAGGATGCGCTGCGCTGGATGTCATCAGGAGAGATCACCCATCGCTGGACCCCGGAGAAGAGATCACCCATCGCTGGATACCAAGAGTGGATTACCACCGCTGGAATCTTTTCTTATTTTTTTATTTTTAATAAAGGACTTATCCCAGTGTGTTTTTTTATTTTTTTTACACTTTCTTTGTGAAATGGTAGGGGTACAATGTACCCGTTACCATTTCAACCAGGTGGGGCGGGATCTTGGGGTCCCCTTGTTAAAGGGGGATTTCAGATTCTGATAAGCCCCCTGCCCGCAGCCCCCCACAACCACCGGGCAAGGGTTGTGGGGATGAGGCCCACATGGTGCTTTGAGGGGTCACAGACCCCCAAAGCATCCTCCCAATGTTGAGGGCATGTGGCCTGGTATGGTTCAGGAGGGGGGGGCGCTCTCTCGCCCCCCCCCTCTTTTCCGGTGGCCTGCCAGGTTGCATACTCGGATAAAGAGTCTAGTATGGATTTTTGGGGGAACTCAACGCCATTTTTTTTTAATTTGGAGTGGAGTTCCCCTTAAAATCCATACCAGACCTGAAGGGCCTGGTGATTGAATTTGGAGGGAACCCCATGCTTTTTTTTTTTTTATCAATGACTTTTAATGACTGTTCTCTGTATTACGGGGAGCCGACAATTCATTATAGCCACGAGTGCTTTTACATGACTTTTTTTCCTGCAGAAATGACACTTTGTGCAGGGACAGTTCTAAGCATGGGAAACATGCGCACCTTTACAGGTATACTATACAAACACCCCAGGTACGAAATTTAAAGGAATATTACACCTTTATTGTTTCACTTTAAGCATTATTAAAATCACTGCTCCCGAAAAAACATCAATTTTTAAAACTTTTTTTTGCATTGATACATGTCCCCTGGGGCAGGACCCAGGTCCCCAAACACTTTTTATGACAATAACTTGCATATAAGCCTTTAAAATTAGCTCTTTAGATTTCTCCCATAGACTTTTACAGGGTGTTCCCTGGCTTTTCTAATTTGCCGCGAACACCCCAAATTGTTTGCTGTTCGGCGAATGGGCGAACAGGCAATGTTTGAGTCAAACATCAGTTTGACTCGAACTCGAAGCTCATCCCTAGTCACCAGTATGGTATTTGTACATGGAAATCATATCCCCTCTCAAGCGTCTCTTCTCCAGAGAAAATAAGTTCAGTGCTCGTAACCTTTCACCTAAACCACCAGTCCCTTTATTAGTTTTGTTGCCCTTCTCTGGACTCTCTCCTTCCAGAGGACTGGTGCCCAGAACTGGACAGCATACTCCAGGTGCGGCCGGACCAGAGTCTTGTAGAGTGGAAAAACTATTGTTTAATCTCTGGAGTTAATCTTCTTTTTAATGCATGCCAAGATTCTGTCTGCTTTGCTTGCAGCTGCTTGGCATTGCATGCCATTTCTGAGTCTGTCATCTACTAGGACCCCAAGGTAATTTTCCATCCTAGATTTCCCCAGAGGTTCTCCCCCCAGTGTATAGATCGCATTCATATTTTTGCCATGTAGTTGCCCACCCCATTACTTTTTTTCAGATCTTCTTGCAAGGTTTCCACATTCTGCAGAGAAGTTATTGCCCTGCTTAGCTTAGTATCGTCCGCAATTACAGAGATTGAACTGTTTATACTATCCTCCAGGTCATTTATGAATAAATTAAATAGCTCTGTAATAGCAACATTTTGATTGTCCAAATTTTTCATGTTTTCACATTCACTTATGTATTCTTAGCTGCTCTGTTAAAAAAGACTGCCCTGAGCATGGATCTAAGTTGTTGCTCACTTGAATAAAAATTTAATTAAAATGCCTAGGTATGCAACTAATATGTTAATGGTATTATGGGCAACCGCTATCTATGCTGTCCTTGCAGGTAAGCAAGTGTAAATTAATATTCAGACAGCGCTTGCTCAACTATGAACTGGTGAATTATACCACAACTGCTATAGTGAATACTGTGAAATACCACTATAATGGTATAACCAATCATTGTTCCAAAATGCTATCAAGTAACAAGTATAGATACTTAGTGCAAACAAGTATTTCTGTGCAAGAAAGTGCTTTGTGCTCTGTTCCCAGAATGTTTCTTGTGTGAAAAGTTGTAATCACTCCGCACTCACCAGATATTGGTGACTTCTTTACTGTATAGTAAGGAAAGTCAGCTAGGTTTGTAGGTCTTTCTGAGGGACCTATCCCACTATGATGTTTTCTGGTGGCTCCCACAGGTCCAGACTCCCTCCTGTTGCAATTCCAGGGGTCCAAACCTTTTTTATGAAGGTAGAAAATGAATGGAGAAGAAGCCCCTCATAATGTAAAATCGTCAACAGCAAGCTACGTTATTAAAAGCAGGAAGCTCCCTTGGGTATCAGTCACTTAAATAAACTCCCCAGAGCAAGATGCACTCCTCCCTTTCCAATCACTTGCTTGTTTAGAAAAGACAAGGGCATCTTGTGGTGTTTGTGCTAATAGCTGCCCCTTTTTGTTGTGTGATCTCATAATGGACTATCTACTGAAAAAATGAAATGTTGTGAGCTGTTAATAAGCTATGTGTTTTCCTACTTGTTAAGTGAAAGAATAAGTGAATGTAATGTGTGATTACAACCATGAATGGGAATGGAATTAAAGAAAGTAAAAAAAGAGGTAAATGGAAAAAAATATATGAAAAAAATGTAAATGAATATGAAAATAATAACGATTATAATAAAAGTAAAAGTAAAAAATAAAATGAAAAATTAAAAATGTATAAAATAAAATGAAAAATTAAAAATTTATAAAATAGAAAAATAAAATAATATTAAGTAAAAAATAAAATAAAAATGGAAATAAATATATGTTATTTACATGAAATAAAATAGAGTGAACTTAAACAGAAAGGTGTACTAATGAAATATGTGTGACTGTGCCCCTAGGTGTACATGGAATTACCTTACCAATTGTTTTTTTTTTTTTCAGATTTAATTTTTTTTATTTTGATTAAGGGTGGTACAGAATGCATAAACAAATAACAGTACATATATATTACATACACATGCTTAACTGATGGTAGGAAAATTCCAATCTCTCTATTAGGAGGCGAACATATCCTACTTATATCCCTCAATATCATTATCTCTTCCTGTCCATTCTATTTGGGACTTTTTAGACCACTCTTCCTCTGTGGTCTATGTTCCCCTTTGCATTCTTACCCCCTCCTCTTAATCCCCATTAAAGCAACCCCCTTCCCTCCCCTCCTGTACTGTCCAGGGAGGAGGGAAAAAAATAAAATAAATTTAAAAAAAACAGCCCGTCTCACTACCCCCTCCCCCCGACTATTATCTTGCCACCCTCCCTCCCCCCTTTACTCTTCCCTGCGAGATGGGGGATACTCCAGAGTACAGCTATTTGCGGATTTTTCTATTCATTCTCCTTCTCCTCCATTGTCACCCATCAGATTCTTCCCTTCCTCAGTTTGCATAAATTCATTCCACAGTGCCCATGTCTCATTGTACTTCTCTCTCTTATCCTGACCTGAGAGCACTAGCTCTTCCATAGCTCCTATCTGTCTTACCCTATTGAGCCACCTTGCTACTGATGGGGGAGCCCTATCCTTCCAATGCATTGTAATAGTCGCCTTCGTGGCATTCAACAGATGGCACACTATAGACTTTCTGTATTTCTGTGTCGGTATTTGGGAGCAATGGAGCAGTTAATCATCTTTACTTATCCATTTTGTACCTGGGCCATTTCTGACGCTCCTACATGTAAAAATCTACTTTTTTTTCTAGGAAATTACTTAGAACCCCCAAACATATATTTTTTGGTGGGTTTTGCAATTTTTAAAGGTATTTGCGCAGGAGTTTTTCAAATGCAATTTTTTGGGGACATTTTTTTTTTCATGATTTACAAAAAAAAATAATATTAAAGTTAGCCCAATTTTTTTGTATTATGTGAAAGATGATGTTACACCGAGTAAATAGATACCTAACATGTCACGCTTTAAAATTGCATCTGCCTGTGGAATAACGGCCAACTATGGTGCTAAAGATTCTCCATAGGTGACGCTTTAAACGCCTTTACAGGTTACCAGTTTAGAGTTGAACAGGAGGTCTGGTGACAAAATTATTTCACTCACTGTGTGAAGCAATCACCTGTGTGAAGCGATCACTGTTTACATATGTGTGCGGGAGTAACGTATGTGCTCACATTTGCGCATAAGCATGGTGAGACAGGGGCGCTTTAAATTTATTGATTTATTGTATACGCAATTTTTCTTTTTTGTTTACACTTTTTTTTCTTTTTGTACTAACTTTATGACAAGGGATGAACAACATCCCTTGTGACAGCATGGGCCATGACAGGTCCTCTTTATGGAGATATCTATTAGACCCCAAATCTCTCCTCTGACCCTCCATGCAGTCGATCAGACCAAGATCGGTTTGATCGGCTGCTTCCCCGGCTGCCCGTGGCCAGGTAAACAAAGGAGCAGAACCATGAGTGACTAACTATTTGTAGCTCCCTGTTTTCAGGGTTAGAGAGAGAGGGGGTGACATCAGTGTACAGGACAGCCATCGCCTCCAGCCGTATCACTCCCAGCCTCCGAGATGGGACTGGAGAGCTTGGGAGAGGTGGTGGTGAAGTGATTCACAGAAGTGATTGAGTGGCTAATTAGCCACTCAGATTACTTCTGCAAAAAAGAGAATCGCTGGCTGCAAAGAATGATACTGGGATGATGCCTGTAGGTGAAGGCATCATCCCGGTATAACCACTAAAAACTCAAGGATGTACAGGTAGGAATACCATCTGAATTGGAGAATACATAGACCCCCCCCCCCCACCCCTTTATATTATATTCTTATATTCTAAGTGAGAACTTCATGATTATCTATTCTTTACAAGTTATAAAACATAATTGAAAAATGTAACTTAAAAAATTAGATATAAAACAATTGATGTTGATGCCAGTGTTTAGACCTGCCGGACTGAAAGTATCAAGTTTATGTATCCAGTGGGTCTCATTTAGCGCAAACACCACAAGATGCCCTCACTGAGGCACTTTTAGCAACATATTGGGTTTTAATAGTGGAGGGGGTTAATAACACACAAGAAGAACTAATGGGATGTCACTTCCTGATTGTCTGTCTCGAGGAGTGCATCTCGCTCTGGGGAGTATATTTTAGTGACTGATTTTGAGAACAACGCTTGCTGATATGTCAAGCTGATCCACCCGTGTGTCGCTTCCAGCCCAGAGACTGCAACGCACGCCAGGTAACAGGCAGCGTCCATCTCTAAGTACACAGAGGCTGTTTTGTTTCATATAGTGGCGCTTTTTATATGATTTTATATCATCGTTTTTCTATACAGTAAGGGAGTCACCAACATCTGGTGAGTGCGGAGTGATTACATCTTTTCACATGGTGGACACACAGAAAACATCCTGGGAACAGAGCACAAAGCACTTTATTGCACTTTATAGCATTTTTAACATTGATTGGTTACACCATTATAGTGGTATTTCACAGTATTCACTATAGCAGTTGTGGTATAATCCATCAGTTCATGGTTGAGCAAGCGCTGTCTGAATGTTGCTCTTTTGAGCCTTGTCAGGCTGGGGTCGCCCATTCGGGGGTTAGCCCTATTCTACCTGTCATCGTTATCTTATATCTCTCTTTCCCCACTTCACCCCCTCCTTTTTACTCCCTTCCCCTTTCTTCTCTTTCTTTTTATCTCTTTCACTACTCCCCCCTCACCTAATGTTTATTTATTTATGATTATGTACTTTGACTACTAGACCTCATAAATTCATAGCCATGAGCTGTTTGATATTATCTGAGATTTGTGATTTCTCATCCATCTCTCTACATTTAAAGCCTGACTATTGTATTTGTTCATCTCTGTCTGCAATTGTGTGTATGGATACACACATCAAACTGTTTTTATTTGTACCTGCAATGGCAGCACATTGTATGGTATATATTTTTTTGCTGATGTTTAATAAGACTTTATAAAACTAAAGAAGACTGGTGTTTACAGACCTCAGTGGCTCCAATTAACACATTCATCTGAATGATTTCAAGCAGTGACTCAACCTCCCTGCCTGGTATGATAGGGAGTCTAAAGCTGGCTATACAAGCACAAGGGAAGGATGATATGTTCATAGAACAAACAAACATATGAGGCGCTCGCGGGATGTTCGCCCCCCGTGGTGAGTCTCATAATGCACTGTGAGATCACAGTGCATTGAAGGCTGCTGATTGGCCAAAGCATGCACCTGGACCTGTATGCTTTGGCCAATCACAGCGCGATGTACAGTAAAAGCCACAATTGGCCAAAGGCAGGGTGCCTTTGACCAATCATTGCTCAGGGGATAAGTCCATGCCCCACACTATATAAGGCTGCTTAAATTGCAGCCGTCTATAGTGTTAATTAATGGAGATAGATTAGGCAGGGTAGTTAGTGGATTGAGCATGCAGTCAGTGTAGAATATATAAAATAGTGCAGTCAGTGTAGTGTATATAATACAGTACATGCAGTGTAGAATATATAATACAGTGAAGTCAGTGTAGTGTATATAATACAGTGAAGTCAGTGTAGTATATATATAATACAGTGCAGGCAGTGTAGAATATATAATACAGTACGGGCAGTGTAGAATATATAATACAGTGCAGGCAGTGTAGAACATATAATACAGTGCAGTCAGCGTAGTGTATATAATACAGTGCAGTCAGCGTAGAATATATAATACAGTGCAGTCAGCGTAGTGTATATAATACAGTGCAGAGTATATAGTGCAGTCAGTGTACTGTATATTATACAGTGCAGAATATGCAATACAGTGCAGTCAGTGTAGTGTATATAATACAGTGCAGTCAGTGTAGAATATGTACATATGTAGTGTATATAAAGCAGTGCAAAGTATATAGTGCAGTGCAGAGTGTATAATACAGTGTATTGAAGCAGTTAAGGGGAACCCTATGACAGAATTAAGAAAAAAAAACGACATGGGGTCCCCCCCCAAAAATCCATACCAGGCCCTTATCTGAGCATGCAGACTGGCGGGCCAGGAAAGGGGGGGACGAGCAAGCACCCCCTCTCCTGAACCATATCAGGCCGCTTACCCTCAACATGGGGATAGTGCTTTGGGGTGCTCCCAAAGCACATTGTCCCCATGTTGATGGTGACAAGGGCCTCTTCCGGACAACCCTGGGGTGTGGTTGTCGGGGTCTGTGGGTGGGGGGCTTATCTGAATCTGGAAGCCCCCTTTAACAAGGGGGTCCCCAGATCTCACCCTCCCCTATGTCAATGGGTACATCATACCCAGGTCCCCAAACACTTTTTATGGCAATAACTTGCATATAAGCCTTTAATATGAGGACTTTTGATTTTTCATGTTTGTGTTCCATAGACTTTAATAGGGTTTGCATGTTCGCTAGCACTTTTTGCCTGTTCGAGATGTTCTGGTGCGAACCGAACCCGGGGGTGTTTGGCCCATCCCTAATAATAACAAAGTCTATTAGATGCAGGCAGATAAGTACATTCTAAAGCCCCATACACACGGTCGGATTTTCCGATGGATTCTGTCCTATCAGACAATGTTGTCGGAAATTCCGACCGTGTGTAGGCACCATCGGACAGTTTCCATCGGATTGTCCGACGGACAAAGTCCTATCTCCTGCTGGATAGATTTTTTGACAACAAAGTCCGATCACACCAAATCCGATCGTGTGTAGCGAATTCCGACGGACAAAGTGCTACGCATGCTCAGATCACATTACAAGACCAAAGCTATTGGCTACTAGCCTCTACGTAGTCCCGTCGTAGGCAACAAACGTCACCCCGTTCAGAATGATCGGATTTTCCGACAACTTTGTCCGACCGTGTGTACGCAAAACCAACAGCGGACAAAGTACGACGGACATGATCCGAGCGTGTGTATGGGGCTTAAGGGTGTTATCACACTTTCCCACTGCAGTTTGGATGCAGCGTGGGTTCAGTGCAGTGTACCTGCAATTTTCCTGTGGGTTACCCCCGCTTTACCTTTTATTGTATACTGCATTTTTGGTGCATTTTCTAAAAGCACAGCAAAGCTGCAGCATGCAGGACTTTTGGTGTGCTTTCAGAAAACTCACCAAAAATGCACATAGAAGTCTATTGGAAACCACATGAAAACCGTGGGTACGCTTCACTCTACCTGCACTGTGGACAAAGCACAGCGGAGCAGTCTGAAAGCACCCTAAAAGTAGCTCAGTGATCCAAGCATAAACAGCTATCTCTATTGCCTTGGGTTGAGCTAACATTTTGAAATATTTTCAAAATGCCATGCAGTAGTAGTCATTAATCCCTTTGAGGACCTAACCTATCATACAGTGCCTTAAAAAAGTATTCATACCCCTTGACATTTTCCACACTTTGTCATGTTACAACCAAAAACTTAAATGTATTTTATTGGGACTTTATGTGATAGACCAACACAAAGTGGCACATAATTGTGAAGTGGAAGGAAAATGATAAATGATTTTCCAATTTTTTTACAAATAAATATGTGAAAAGTGTGGCATGCATTTGTGTTCAGGCCCCTCAATACTTTGTAGAACCACCTTTCTCTGCAATTACAGCTGTAAGTCTTTTTGGGGATGTTTCTACCAGCTTTGCACATCTAGAGAGTGACATTTTTGCCTATTCTTCTTTCCAAAATAGCTCAAGCTCTGTCAGATTGGATGGGGAGTGTCTGTGAACAGCAATTTTCAAGTCTTGCCACCGATTTTCAATTGGATTTAGGTCTGGACTTTGATAGGGTCATTCTAAAATATAAATATGCTTTAATCTAAACCATTCCATTGTAGCTCTGGCTGTATGTTTAGGGTTGTTGTGCTGTTGGAAAGTGAAACTCCACCCCAGTCTCAAGTCTTTTGCAGACTTTGTCTAAGATTGCCCTGTATTTGGCTCCAACCATCTTCCCATCAACTATGACTAGCTTTCCTGTCCCTGCTGAAGAAAAGCATCCCCACAACATGACACTGCCACCACCATGTTTCACGATGGGGATGGTGTGTTCAGGTTGATGTGCAGTGTTAGTTTTCCATCACACATAGCTTTTAGGCCAAAAAGTTCAATTTGTGGAGTGCACAACTAATAGTTGTCCTGTGGACAGACTCTCCCACCTGAGCTGTGGATCTCTGCAGCTCCTACAGAGTTACCATAGGCCTCTCGGCTGCTTCTCTGATTAATGTTCTCCTTCCCCGGCCTCTCAGTTTAGGTGAACGGCCATGTCTTGGTAGGTTTTTAGTTCTGCCATACTCTTTCCATTTTAAGATGATGGATTGAACAGTGTTTAACCATTTCAATACAGGGCACTTACACACCCTTCCTGCCCAGACCAATTTTGAGCTTTCAGCTCTCTCACATTTTGGATGGCAATAACTCAGTCATGCAACACTGTACCCAAACAACATTTTTATCATTTTTTTTCATACAAACAGAGCTTTCTTTTGGTGGTATTTAATCACCACTGTTTTTTTATTTTTTGTGAAAAAATAATGAAAATTTTGAAAAAAAAGGCGTTTTTTTTGTTTCTGTGATAACATTTTGCAAATAAGTAATTTTTGTTCATAAATTTGGCCCAAAATCTACACTGCTATGTCTCTTTGGTAAAAATAACCAAAAGTAGTGGATATTATTTAGTCTCAGAACATTTTAAATTTTTTTCACAAAATTGTCATAATAACAAGTTATTTCTCACACATAGCATCAGTGATGTAAGTAACTGAGTTGCCTAACGTAGTTACTTTAGAGGGTAACGAGTAATCTAACTGATTACTTTTCCCCTCATGGTAACTCAGTTCCCATTACTTTGGCTTAGTTACCCCAATTACATCTACTGCCACTAGATGGCAGTAGTGTAATTCCGGTGTCCTGCCGAAAAAGTTCCCCCGCCAGATAAGGACCCCCTGTACTGCGCAGGCACAGCGCTTGCGCAGTACGAAGGACTACGGAGCTTCCGAAAACTGCCGAACCTAAATAGCTCTGAGTGAACAGTTAACATGTAATTGTACGAGGCGATGCCGCACGCTCCTGATGCTCGTGCTACTCTGCAAGGGGGGTCTATCGTGTAAGTAAGGGGCGGGGTCTAGTATTACTGTAACCAGGGGGCGCATTTATTATTATTGTTATATATCGAGCTCTGCCCATTCATTTAACATTCGCCCCGTTCTGAAGCCATCCGCCCATTACATGATATAATAATAATAATAGACCCGCCCCTTGCTTACACGCTATAACAGATCTGCCCCCTGGTTAGAGTAATAATAGAGCAGCCCCTTGGTTACACGTCTACACGATATATAACAATAATAATAAATGCGCCCCTTGCTTACAGTAATACTAGACCCACCCCTTAGTTACACGTATAGAATATTTTTTTAAAAAGTCAGTTACTTTGCTGAGTAACTAATTACTTTTCCAATGTAGAAACTGAGTTACTAACGCAATTACTTTTTGGGAGAAGTAATTTGTAACTTAACTAATTACTTTATTAAAGTAAGATGACCAACACTGCATAGCATATGCATACTTCCAATTACACCCCAAAATACATTCTGCTACTCCTCCTGAGTATGGCGATACCACATGTGTGTGACTTTTTCAAAGCCTGGCCACACAGAGAGGTCCAACATGCAGGGAGCACCATCAGGGGTTCTAGGAGCAAAAATTACACCTCTAATTTCCTAACAAACTATTACATTTTTAAAGGCCCTGGAGCACCAGGTCAATGGAATTAACCACAAAATTACCCCATTTGGAAAGCAAACCACAACGTCTCAAAAGACTTTGAAAAACGTGGAAAGAAAATTAAAACTTATTTTTTTTTTTTTACACAAAGTGGTCAGTTTTATAAGATATTTCTAATTCAAAGCATGTATATAGCAAAAATTACACCCCAAAATACATTCTGCTCCTCCGTCTGAGTATGGCGATACCACATGTGTGAGACTTTCACACAGCCTGGCCACATACAGAGGTCAGACATGCAGGGAGTAAGGATGGGGGAACTGTTCGGCCCGAGCATAAGTTTGGGTCAAACTTTGGTTGTTCGGATGTTCAACCGAACAATATGCGGTGTTGGGGGGAAATTTGAAAGCCGCCAGAACATCGTTAAAGTCTATGGGACACTAACATGAAAAATCTAAAAAGTGTTAATTATTAAAGGCTTATATGCAAGTTATTGTCATAAAAAGTATTTGGGGACCTGGGTCCTGCCTCAGGGGACATGTATCATTTTTTTTTTTTAAATTGACGTTTTTTCGGGAGCAGTGATTTTTTTAATGCTTAAAGTGAAACAATAAAAATGAAATATTCCTTTAAATATTGTGCCTGGGGGGTGTCTATAGTATGCCTGTAAAGTGGCACATTTTTCCCGTGTTTAGAACAGTACCGCAGCAAAATGACATTTCTAAAGGAAAAATTGTCATTTAAAACTGATTGCGGCTGTAATGAATTGTCGGGTCTCTGCAATATAGATAAAAGTCATTGAAAAAAAGAGCTCCCCCCAGTCCATACCAGGCCCTTCGGGTCTGATATGGAAATTAAGGGGAACCCTGTGCCAAATTAAAAAAAATGGCATAGGGGTCCCCCCAAAATCCATACCGGACCCTTATCCGAGCATGCAACCTGGCACAGCTTGGGGACAAGTCCTTTATTAAAAAATAAAAAAATAAAAATGTCCCACAATATCCATTCATCTTCTTCTATCATGCTGCGATGGACCGAAAAAAATCTGCAACTGATCCTCCTCTATGGGAGGCTCCTACCATGTGACGCTTCTTCTCTGATGACTTTTTATATAACTGAGGGCGGGGCCACCTGGTGACATACCTGGATGACCCCGCCCCCTCTGACGCCACGGGGACTTCCCTATGGCTTCCCCGTGGTGTCAGAGGGGGCGGGGTCACCCAGGTACATCACCGGGTTGCCCCACCCTCAGTTATATAAGAACTGTCAAAGGCATTGAAGCGTCACACGGCGAGAGCCTCCCATGGAGGAGGATTGGTTGTAGATTTTTTTTTTTTTCGGTCCGTCGCAGGGTGAAGAAGAAGATGAATGGATCGTGGGACATTTTTATTTTTTAATAAAGGACTTGTGTCTTGTCATTTTTAAAATTTTGACACTTTATTTGTGAGATGGTTTGGGTACATTTGTACCCCATTACATTTTCACACAGGGGGGGAGGCTGGAATCTTGTTAAAGGGGGCTTCCAGATTCTGATAAGCCCCCTGCCGGCAGACCTCCACAACCACCGGGCAAGGGTTGTGGGGATGAGGCCCTTGTCCCCATCAACAAAAATTACACCCCAAAACACATTCTGCTACTCATCCTGAGTATGGCGATACCACATGTGTGAGACTTTTACACAGCCAGTACACCTACAGAGGCCCAACATTGAAGTAGTACCTTCAGGCGTGCTAGGAGCATAAATTACACATCTCATTTCATTCCTACTTATCACACTTTTGAAGGTTCTTGAGCACCAGGAAAGTGGAATTACCCCAAAAATAACCCCATAACGATCGGTGTGTGAGGAGGAGAACCGGGTAACATCTCGTTACCGCGGTTTGTTGACATTCTGTGATTGGACATAGCTGGTCACATGGTAAAGAGCCAATTTCATTGGCTCTTTATTGCGATCGGGGTTGGGCTGTGTCAGGGTGACAAGCCTTGTCCCTGCTCGCCGCTCTGCGCAGGCCCTAGGGGCATGCACGAGTACATGTGACAGTGACAGTACATGTGACCGGCTGTGATTAGACACAGCCAGTCACATGGTAAAGAGACATTTTTTATTGGCTCTTTACACGGATCTGGGATGGGCTGTTTCCGAGGGAGATGCCTTATCCCCGATCACCGCGCTGTGGGCCCCCAGGGGCCCACAGGAGTGGCCAGAGGCAGAGGACTTCATATGATGCCAGCCCAGGATGGGGTATCCCATCTGCAGACGTCATTTTTTTTTTTTTTTTTATAACCTAACCCTGCTTTAAACTTCTCCACAGCATTATCCCTGACCTGTCTGATGTTTTCCTTGGCCTTCATGATGCCGTTTGTTCACTGAGGTTCTTTAACAAACCTCTGAGGGCTTCACAGAACAGCTGTATTTATACTGAGATTAAATTACACACAGGTGGACTCTATTTACTAACTAGGTGACTTCTGAAGGCAATTGGTTCTACTAGATTTTGGTAAGGGGTATCAGAGTAAAGGGGGCTGAATGCAAATGCACGCCACACTTTTCAGATATTTATTTGTAAAATATGTTGAAAACCATTTATCATTTTCCTTCCACTTCACAATTATGTGCCACATTGTGTTGGTCTATTACATAAAATCCCAATTAAATACATTTACGTTTTTGGTTGTAACATGACAAAATGTGTCAATGGGTATGAATACTTTTTCAAGGCACTGTATATATGGCCATTCTGGCTAGCACAGAAAGTTAATTCTACAGGCACAGACATTTCTGCACATCCCTTTTAACAACCCAGGAATTAATCTTAGAGGTCAGTTCCCCCTTGCTGCAGATCCATATGAGCTGTGGCGAGTTTGACTGAATTTTAGTTGAAATGCAGGGTCATCCCTAAGTATGTTACTGTGTAAATAATGTATATAACTAAATATCAGATGCTCTAAAGACATTTTTCTCCATGTTATAAGAAGGAATTCTAAGTGGTTAACGTAGAATATTTAGTTAGTATTCTTAAGCAGTTAGTCAGTCTTATTCCTAAAACACACTGAAAGCAAATAAGCCAGCAGCTGTTGTCTGGGACTTGCTGGCTTGAAATGAGAGCCTGTTTGACATTATAACATCATGCAGTGATCACTGTAGGTGAGGAGCACACAGTTTTTGCTTTAGAATTGACTTTGCTTGCAAGACTTTTTATTTTTATTTAAAATTGTGCATCCCACAGAGTCTAAAGATAATTTACTCTGTATTATTAAATTTACCCTATGTCTCAAGCTCTTCCTTTCTCAAACCTAATATATATCCTGCTTCAAAATTAAATTACTTAAATAGATTTACACTTTATATATGCATACATATTCAACTTTCTACTGCAGTCTCAGCAAATGATAAACATTAAACTTATAATGGCCCACATGACTTTTATGAAGTGTGGCTCTCTTTATGTAGCATGGTGGACCAGATGAGGTATGAGGATGGTCTTCCTTTGTACAGGAATTCTTCTGCACCCCAGCTGGACAGCAGTGGTCCAATAGAGGAGCCCCTGGGATTCATAAAAAGGTGCAAAGATTGTGTAGGGCGGCAGCAGAGAGCACATTGTGGAACAGCCTGTCAGAAGTGTATTGTCCTTTTAAAATGGTGTTAAAGTGCCAAGGGTGTTCTGAACATAGGTGGTGATGAAGCCTAGAGAGTGGCTTCCAAATCCCTAAAGAATGAAGGAGAGAGTACTGTGTGGCAAATATATCCATCCAGTGGAAAGAAGTATGTAAATGTTATACAGTGAGAAAGGAGATCTTCAGAGAGCTGACATTCATTTCCAGGGACTTCAAAGCCAAAATGTATTTAACATTTTTGTAAAACTAGGGAATGGCTAAAATCATTGTCAAGTTTCATTGGTGATGTCTCTGTCCCATTGGGGAGTTTATTCTTCAGTTCACTCTCAGGAAATAAAAGCAGATATTTTCAAAGTAAGGGAAATCTTTTTGTAGACACTGTTGTCACTGGAACAAGAGTATCCATTCAAAGATTTTACCTCTTTTCCAGTTCCAGTAAAAAGTAATTTTACCTCACTTTCTCTCCTGGCAACAATGGTTACCAGAACAAATAGAGGGTGGGTCTTCCCAGCACGGGCACAGACAGGAAAAAAACTGTAAACATTTTAATGTTACAGTTCTGCAGATTATGTTGTACAGTTCAATACTTCTGTGAAGTGCTGTAGTATAGAACTAACACTGATTTAGTATCCATCATTGGTTAAGTAAGTGCTAATCCAAAGAATGATTTAGCTTTTACGAGTTACTTGGAAATGGGTGGTTAATAGATGTGGCCATATGTAAGTTGTGGTAGATGAACAGGGTGGGAGGATAGACACATACAAGTTAGAATAGATAGAAAGAACGAAGGACAAAAATCAAGATGGTAAGAAGGATAAACACAGAGACGATTGAAGAAAAGGATGGATGGATAAAATGCGTAGGCAAAGATATCTATAAGGTTTCTGTTATAATTTCTTGCACTATTCCATTCCGAAACAGCTGAATTAAAAGCCACGTCCTTTTACAATTGTTTGCTAAGGACAAAAGTTTAGTAAATTGGTTAAACTGCAATTTTGTGATGTGTAAAGATGTCCATTGGGGGTTATGCTGTTTAGTAAGAGCATCCCAGTATGATGTCAAATTCAAGTGCCCATTTAGTGTTATTGCTGTTAATTGGAGAAGTGTTCAGGGACAGCACTGAGAGAGATGTGGTTTCAGGAATCAGCCGCAGGGATGGCCAAATCTGCATAGACTATATGTAGTAAAGCAAATGTATTAATGGTAAAACAAAAGACACCTCCAAACACCAGAAAACAGGAAATACAGCAAACGTGAAGAAACAAGTGAACTATAACCATATAACCAAATGTCAAATCGACCAACCTAACTAACAAGAAGGCTAACTAACAAACTAAATATATACAATAAAAACAAACAAAAATATATATAGTGCACAAAAATAAATACATGTACAAAAAAGTGCTACAGTGTTCATTCGTGTTCAATACTGTATAAATAGGCAAAACTCAAGATGCAGGGAACAGAGGGGAACATGGATAAATAGTACTTATTTTTAATAAATTTGCAATAATACACTATTGGAGCACATTTGTTTACTTGCATGTGGAATACTGCGTTTGCACTAAGTTGACAATACTGGAGAAAATATTGGAGGAACGCTGACCGAGTGGGAGAGTGTTTATGCTAGTTAGCTTTACACGTGAGTGTGGGCAACAACATTCGGTGAGTGAGTTTCCTATGGGAGTGGACACTTTTGAGCACAACGGTGTGGTGGAAGAGTGAGGGGGGGGGGGGCAGAAAAGAGGCAGCAGGGCAGGAACAAGATCAAGATTTAGGCTCAGGATAAATGGGAAGCAGGATCTGGCAGCAAAGCAAAACACTGAAGCAAAGTGTTATAGTAAAGGAGGTACTAAATACCCTCCCAGCAACCAGCATCAGGTGGAGACTGATTACTGGAATCTGCTGGTTGCTGAGACACACCCACTGGGGGACACCAGAACTACAACTCCCAACTCTGGAAAGCACAGTGCCACCAGCAGGTGATCCATGTCCAGACGAGTAGCCTGATTTTCCAGCGGGTTGCCAGCACAGGGTATTTAAACCCTTGTTGCAGCACATAGTACCTAAAAAAGAAATATGCATTATGTTATATACAGCCTAATTGGTTTACACTAATACATGTAAAAGGTTTGATTGGGCTTTAATGTTTTATAAAAATGTGTGTAGTAGAAATCAACCCTCTTTTTATTTACTCTGTCTTATCTCTTTACTCTTTTTCGCAGGCCATGGCAATGGGCATGATGACAGAATACTATCACTACATCTTTACAACACTGGTAAGTATGTGTTCCTTTTTTACTATACCATTGTTAAGACTTACTTCTCTCAATAGCCTGACTGTTTTAAAGAGTCAGGGTTTGAAGTTATGACTACTTCAACATTGAAGAACTAGGAATGAGCTCTCAATTCAGTCTAAATACAGGTTTGAACTGACCTTTGCTTGTTCAGGTGTGTGTTATTGGGCCCCAATAATTTATTGTCTGGGAATCCCCAGCCATATAACCAAAGCAGCCAGGATGGTTGTAATAATAATTTAAAGTGTGGGGTTTCCTTCATAATTCATACCAGACCCTTTAGGTCTGGTATAATTTTTAAGAGGGGTGTGGGGTCTCACTGAAATTCTGTAGACCCTTATCCGAACATGCAACCTGGCAAACCAGGAAAGGGTGGGAGGGTGAGCAGCCTCTGCCCCTCCCCTCCTGAACCATCCCGGACCACATACCCTGAATATGGGAGTTAAGTTGACAGGGAGGACCCCCTGGCAAAGCACCTAGTCCCCTTGTTGATGAGGACAAGGGTCTCTTCTCCACAATCGTAGCCCAGTGGTTGTGGAGGACTGAGGGTGGTGATTTATCAGTATCTGGAACAATACCCAGATACCAGCCTGTCTATGTGAATGACAATGGGATAAATAGTACCCCTACTTATTTACAAAGAAACTAAAGAAAAAATAAACTCAACAGTAAATATTTCCTTTAATTAAGAAAAAATTCCACAATATAAATCCACCATCAATCATGTCATCCATGCAGATCCACATCAATCACATAAGAGAATAACATCTGCTGACCCACTTAAAATAATACCCTCTGACTACTGACAAGATCTGATCCTAATAACTTATTTTCCTTGACTGATAGCTCCGACAGATAACAACTAAATATAAATAAAGGGGCCATGCGTGATGTCATTATTCAGATATGGATTTGACCATATATGGTCAATGATTTTACCCAGGAGACCCCATCCCTAT
The DNA here is from genome assembly GCA_028564925.1 of Lithobates sylvaticus. Taxonomy (NCBI): domain Eukaryota; kingdom Metazoa; phylum Chordata; class Amphibia; order Anura; family Ranidae; genus Lithobates; species Lithobates sylvaticus. Next base: position 299,230,484 of record CM053027.1, on the reverse strand, counting down.
GTTTACATTTAGCTGTCATTAGCTAGAGCTGTAAATCACAGGAAAGATACCATTTAAAAAAAAAAAATTCTTGGGTCCCGAATTAATTTCTATACCAGCCCCCTGTCTAGAATAAGGGTCTGTTATAGATGAAAGGAATCCCCAGCCGTTTGTTTACGAACAGAAGGAAGATACTAAAATTGCCATTTACCTGCAATTTAAACTGCATTTTTTCTCTTTGTAAATGTAAATTTAGCTTTAGCAGGTTTTATACTGTATATTGTAGAACTGAGGCACTTCTCAGGCAGGTTAAGAGCATCCCTCAGGCATATTATTTAAAAGAATTTAGCATGTTCATCATTAAAATCGTTGCTAACCACCAGGCAGGCATGCTTTTTTTTAATTTTCGTTTTGCTTTGTTACATTTTCCTTGGGCAGTGGATAGCCCCCATTGTGATTTACTTGATAATCCCTTGCCTATTAGCCTAGAAAATTGCAGAACAGTTTTTTGTTTTTTTATTCAGCTCCCATTGCCTTCAGTGGAGTGCAGATTTGGCACCCAAGCCTCAGTAATGTTTGCCGAACTTGCCTCAAACTGAATCCAGTTCAAGTTCAGCTCAACCCTAAAAGACATTCTGTCACTAACTAAATAAAGCAGGTAAAACATAGCAAAATCAAGTATATTACATTATTAAAGACCAATGGTAACCAAACAAAATCATCCGCCCCTCTTGAGTTCCCACCACTGCTCTTACAGATTAAAATAATATTTCAGTGAAGCTGCCACTTTAAATAAAAAAAAATTGAAAATAATATATTAATTTAACTAATAGAATAGTGTAACAAATCAATATAAGCGGCGCTTACATAACACTTCTAAAGTGGTATTGTAAAAGCCTGTTATCACAGACCTCCAGCAAACTAATATTATATGACATAAATCACCCCTGTGTCAGTAGTGAATATAATGTGCTATATAAACAAATAATAAAGTCCATAAACTTGATGCAATAGTTGATTATGTGTAGAATTTCTTTGATCTTCCACCACACCCGAGTGTCAGTGATTCCTCTCCCATCAGATGAAAAACTCACCAACTACATATGCCTCGCACTCTCGTGCTCAGCAAACAGACGTGAAAGAACCTCACAGAAAGGTTAATCAGATTCTTCAAATTCCATCCGTGTAAATACAGGAACACTCCACATGTAAACAAAGAATGCGCTGATAGTGTGATATCGTAAAAGCAAATTTAATAGCCACTGTGTAAACTCCAACCATTACACTCACATGAAACTCTTTAAAAACAAGCAATATATATCACAGCAAACTTCCAATATGGGCCCAAACCAGTGCGATATGGTCACGGCAGACCCAAGGTATGCGGTTGTAGTCTCACCACCACTCACTACTCCCCCTTGGATCTCCGCTTCCTGACTCGGCTCAGCATGTCACACATCACACGCTAGCTCAGATGGTTGCCGTACAGCCATGCCCCGACATGTTTCGTCACTCCGACTTAATCCCATGATATTTTAATGTAAAAAGAAGATTTATAAGCTGTGGGCACTGTGTGTGTGTGTGTGTGTGGGGGGGGGGGGGGGGGGGCAGATGAACTATTTTCATATTACTGGGTTTAGTAACACTTTAACCACTTCAATAGAACTTGGCACTTTCATCCTCTTCCTGCCCAGGCACAGTTTTTGCTTCCAGGGCTGTCGCAATTTGAATGACAATTGTGCAGTCATGCAACACTGTACTCAAACAAAATTGTTATAATTTTTGTTGAGACAGAGAGAGCATTCTTTTGGTGGTATTTAATCACCACTGGGTTTTTTATTTTTTCCTCAACAAACTAAAAAAGACCAAAAATATTGAATATTTCATAGTTTCTGTTATAAAATGTTGTAAATAAGTAATTTTTCTCCTTCACTGCAGTGTGCTGATGATGCTGCACTGACAGGCACTGATAAAGACAGCAGTAATATGCAGAATTAATGGGCACTGATAGGCTGCACTAATATGCAGCACTGATGGGCAATGATAGGTGGCACTAATGGGTACTTACAGTGGTGTGAAAAAGTGTTTGCCCCCTTCCTCATTTCCTGTTCCTTTGCATGTTTGTCACACTTAAGTGTTTCGGAACATCAAACCAATTTAAACAATAGTCAAGGACAACACAAGTAAACACAAAATGCAATTTGTAAATGAAGGTGTTTATTATTAAAGGTGAAAAAAATCCAAACCATCATGGCCCTGTGTGAAAAAGTGATTGCACCCCTTGTTAAAACATACTATAACTGTGGTTGTCCACACCTGAGTTCAATTTCTCTAGCCACACCCAGGCCTGATTATTGCCACACCTGTTCACAATCAAGGTATCACTTAAATAGGAGCTGCTTGACACAGTAAGGTCCACCAGAAGATCCTTAAAAGCTACACATCATGCCGAGACCCAAAGAAATTCAGGAACAATTGAGAAAGAAAGTAATTGAGATCTATCAGTCTGGAAAAAGGGTTATAAAGCCATTTCCAAAGCTTTGGGAATCCAGCGAACCACAGTGAGAGCCATTATCCACAAATGGCGAAGACATGGAACAGTGGTGAACCTTCCCAGGAGTGGCCGGCCGCCCAAAATTACCCCAAGAGCGCAGCGACGACTCATCCAAGAGGTCACAAAAGACCCCACAACAACGTCCAAGGAACTGCAGGCCTCACTTGCCTCAGTTAAGGTCAGCGTTCATGCCTCCACCATCAGGAAAAGACTGGGCAAAAATGGCCTGCGTGGCAGAGTTCCAAGGAGAAAACCACTGCTGAGCAAAAAGAACATCAAAGCTCGTCTCAATTTCTCCACAACACATCTTGATGATCCCCAAGACTTTTGGGACAACATTCTGTGGACCGATGAGACAAAAGTGGAACTCTTTGGAAGGTGTGTGTCCAAGTATATCTGGCGTAGAAGGAACACTGCATTTCAGAAAAAGAACATTATACCAACAGTAAAATATGGTGGTGGTAGTGTGATGGTCTGGGGCTGTTTTGCTGCTTCAGGACCTGGAAGACTTGCCGTGATAAAAGGAACTATGAATTCTGCTGTCTACCAAGAGATCCTGAAGGAGAATGTCCGACCATCTGTTCGTGTACTCAAGCTGAAACGAACTTGGGTTCTGCAGCAGGACAATGATCCTAAACACACCAGCAAGTCCACCACCGAATGGCTGAAGAAAAACAAAATGAAGACTTTGGAGTGGCCTAGCCAAAGTCCTGACCTGAATCCTATTGAGATGTTGTGGTATGACCTTAAAAAGGCCGTTCATGCTCGAAAACCCTCTAATGTAACTGAATTAGGACAATTCTGCAAAGATGAGTGGGCCAAAATTCCTCCAGGACGCTGTAAAACCCTCATTGCACATTATCGCAAACGCTTGGTTGCAGTTGTTGCTGCTAAGGGTGGCCCAACCAGTTATTAGGTTTAGGGGGCAATCACTTTTTCACACAGGGCCATGATGGTTTGGATTTTTTTTCACCTTTAATAATAAACACCTTCCTTTACAAATTGCATTTTGTGTTTACTTGTGTTGTCCTTGACTATTGTTTAAATTGGTTTGATGTTCCGAAACACTTAAGTGTGACAAACATGCAAAGGAACAGGAAATGAGGAAGGGGGCAAACACTTTTTCACACCACTGTATAGGCAGCACTGATGGGCACAGATAGGCAGCACTGATGGGCACTGATAGATGGCACTTATAGGTGGCACTGATTAGGAGACATTGATGGGCACTGATTGGCATCACTGGTGGGCAATGGTCGGCATCACTGGTGGGCACTGGTGGGCACCACTGGTGGCCATTGACAGGCATTACTGATGGGGAAGATCTCCCCTGTGAGGAAAGACACTTAACAGCTCTCCTCTCCTCAAGTGCTGTCAGTGTGAGGAGAGGAAAGATAATAACCGTAATTTCTTATTTACACTGTGATCAGCTGTAATTGGACACAGCTGATCACATTGTAAAGAGCCTACGTCATAGGCTCTTTACCAAGATTTTTGATGTGGTGTGTCTGAGGGATCACCGCGCTGCGCCCCTATAGCAGAATGACAGCATGAAGGTGTCAATTTAGCAGCTATGAATCTGATGGGGCTGCTGACATCAAAACTTTTCCAGGTAAATGCATAAAATATGTTAAATCTACATATAATCTTATAGGACTCTTTGTTGAAATGAATGGAGTGGCGACAAGGTCTCTTTAAATTGTAGAAGGGTGCTAAAATTCAGATAAAAAAAAAGATTTAATTTGTAATAGAAACATTCTGCAATAGAGAATATTAAGCATTTGATAAATGAACATAACGACTTGTGACTGTTTAGCATATGGGCTCAACGGTCCATAATATCTGTCCTGGCATGCAACGTTGAAATTCATCTCCTGTGGAGACATCAATGGCTCTGATTCTGCTGACTGTCAGAATTATAGATAAAATGCACACATCTGATCATTATCCAGGCAAGACATGCTTTGAACATTTATGATTGCATTTTTAATAAACATGGATACTTTTCGCCTTTACTGCTAGTGTAGTTCTTGTCATGTTAAATTCCATTCTGCGATTATATACAGTGTGGGCAGACTAGATAGACAGACCAATTTGTCTTTCTCTGCTGGAAGTAATCTGTGATTCTATTGGACAGTTGACAGTTATTCTTTTCAATAATATTCAGTGAAACAACTTGGACTAGATAGACCAAATAGTTTTTTTATCTACTATCTTTATCAAATATCAGTTGTCTATGAATCTCTCAAATGTTTTATTAAGTATCATTTTGCATAATAAAATTAGATTACCTTAAGAGTATCTTCAGTATGTCCAGAGTAATGCCGTGTACACACGAGCGGAATGTCCGACAGAAAAAGTCAGACGGGAGCTTTTCATCGTATATTCCGATCGTGTGTATGCCCCATCTGACTTTTTACATCGAAAATTCTGACGGACCTAGAGAAAGAACATACATTTTTCCAATGGAACCAATTCCTATGGGGAAAACCGCTTGTCTGTATGGTGTTCTGATGTACCAAAAAACGATGCATGCTCTAAAGCAAGTACGAGACGAAAGCTATTGGCTACTGGCTATTGAACTCCTTTTTCTAGTCCCGTCATACGTGTTGTACGTCACCGCGTTTTTGATGGTCGGACTTTGGTGTGTACGCAAGACAGTTTCAGCAGAATTCCGTCAGAATTCCGTCGGAAAAACCTTCAGAGTTTATTCTGACGGGAAAAACGGTTGTGTGTACATGGCATTAGATTCCCATTGCTGGAACCTATAGGCACACAGCCTTTGCAATTCAAAGCAAAACAGTTTAGCATTGTAACCCAGAACATTTAAGCTAGGACATTCATATGCAGGCTAAGTGTCTCTATATATAATTGCTACCTTAATTCTTGTGATCCCAGTGACCCAATTTCGTTGTAAACCCCCTCATTAGCTAGTAAAAGGCACCATACATGCATGTAAGCATGTACAGTCCCTTGAAAAAGTATGTGGGGTGAGGGGTGTACTCACTTTTGTGAGATACTGTGTATATATATATTATAACGTTGGGGTTATTTAGCCTAGTGTAGAGCTTACCAGTGAGCTGAGTCTATGCCAGATAAGCAGTTTAAGGGCTTTTTTGGCCCATGTTTATTGAAAGGAAAAAGTAAAAACATCCATCCAGGATTCCCATGCAGGGGTTTCAACTTCACAGCAGTAATGTGATTTACTAATGAAAAATACCAAGACACCTGGCTCTCTTTAGCCGCACCACTGCTCAGGCTTTGGCCTTGGTCCTCTTGACCCTTTAACAGAGTTCCCACTCTGTATATCTGCTGACACTGCCTTTTACAGCTTCCTTGCTGCTACAGCCCCCAGGGTTGGGCACTCTGTCTGCTCAGCTTCAGACTGTCCTGGGCAGACATACACGCTTCTCCCTTGCCTGCCTGGACTCCTCGGGAGGGTGGAGCCCAAAACCCTGGTCCTGACTCTACTATCAGCCCAGGACCCACCTGCACAATAAACAAGGCAGACTCTTGGCTATTCCCAAAACCCGGTCCCAGGATTGGAGATTTCATCCCACCCAGAACACAGATCTATGGTGTTCATAATGGGACTACTCTTCTTATCTCTGGTACCTGACTCAGCAGTCACTAATTGTTTCCCAGGTTTACTTGTACCTTTGGACACCCCATTTTCATGTACCATTAACACATTACTCAGTTCATCATGAACAGACATATTCAGACCAACATTACACCTATCAATGTTGCAAATGTCATCAACTATTTTCACAGGGTTTGTTAGGGCAGTGTCTGCAGAAGGTACACACACCGGAGCGTGACCATCACCCATGGGAACCTCACCAGATGCCACCTCCCCTGATGTCACCCACTCTGCAGGCAGCTGTCCTACCACCTGACCTTTTCCAACACAACCTGGGTCTCTATCCACATCTTGAACAGACAAGCTCTCATCTGATCCACATACAACTTTTATCGTACTTCTTATCCATTCCTCTCAGGGACCTTAGCAGGCTTGTCACATAAACCTCTTATTGTACTGGTGTCCCCAGTGTCTTTAATCATATCTGTCTGAGCCCCGGTCAGGATCTCTGCTGTTTTATGGTCCACATTTGGCCCTTATATCTCATGTGATTTGGCCACTGCTACAATTACACTGCTACAATTGGCCAATGCTACAATCACTGACAACTGATCAGCACCACCCTGGACCATAGCAGTAGAAATGCTTTTCACCTGGCTGTTTTTCCTTCTCTCCAAAGAATCTCCCACACACCTCTTGTACAGGATATAATCCAGCAGCATACCCAGAGGCAACTTTTAACACTAGTAATACATTCAGAAATAAACCATTTCTGTCTTGTGCTCCTTTGTTCTGTACTGCCTGCCATTCAGTGCTCCACCTAATGGTACTCCGCAGTACCATACTGTCTGACTGTGGGGGAGACACCCCAGTATAGATTGGCTGTACATCCCAAGCATCTCCTTTAATACTTTTATTATGACCCAGACCCTTGGTTCCAGACCCAAGTCCTTCCTGGGGAATTTCATGACACTGGGAAAGCAGACTGACTTACTTACTGAGACTTGATAAGTTGCAACGTTTAACCTTCTCCCAGCTGGAGACAACCACAGGTTGGTGCTCTACCAGAGTGCTGCTAGGTGCTAGACTCATACCCAACTTCTCAGGCTCAACATCAATAAACTGCTCCAGATCATTACCAGTGACAATGACACTCCAAGTCAACATCACTTTTGTGGGTCACGGACAAAGTGTCTGCTGTGTGTTCGCCCTTATTTGGTCCATCATCTCATGAGTGTTAACCCCTGCAACAGCCACCGCGCCCTCAGGTACAAGCTGTTCTGCAGTCCCTTCTGCTGGCAAAGCAGAGACAGTGTCCGACTTATTTTGTCCATAAAAGCCTTATTTATCATAGAGATTACATTTTTACCCCAACTATCCAAATCCATTGTATGTGCGCTTCATTCTCCAGTACTCCTCAGCACCTATCCATCTGCCCAAGGAAACACATAAGAACAGATGGGCTTAGTTGCAGACTCATTACACAAGTCATTGTGAATCATGTTTCAAACTTTGGTAATACATGTTCTAACACAACAGGCTGCAATACACCATATCCATCACTTTACTCGGGTGGCGCTTCATAAACTTCACACACCTTTGCATTTTCCACAGGTTGTATTAACCCGCTATTTAAATGCACACTTTCAGTATTAGTAGATTGCACTAACACATTCTCATTAAAAGGTGTAGTTCCACTCTGACTCACCAGAGTGACACCACAGTTGTCCAGGGCCACCTCCGGCTCCAATACATGAAGTTCCCTGGGGATTTCTAGGGACACCAGTGCTGTCTTACCACCAGTTGCTATGGGCAATGGCCCATCTTTAACCACAACTTTTGCTTTGCAAGAACCTGGGGTTTTCCCAACAGCAAACTTTTCATGATCAACATTTACAGCATTTTTAGCTCTTGCAGGTTGTCCTAGCCCACTGCCAACTTGGGACTGGCAGACATTAGACACATCACTATTCCCCTCTTGAAAAGCACACTGGCCAACTCTCCCTGGAGGCCTTGGAATTAAATTGCACCAGGCATCTCCAACTGTTTAGCACCCCCTGTAGGCAAAACAGGAAACTCCTCCTTGTTTCCAGGGGTGACCGCAAACATATTTGAACAGGAATCTGGGCCCGCAAAAAAGACTTCTGCCTAGCAACATTATCTCCAGCCAAATTCCAGAATCTAGGACAAGAAAAAAATGCCATGCCCCAGCTGGCCACATTCCAGGACAACTTTTTCCCAGGGCGCTTCCCTCCTGTGATTTGGAATAACACATGCATCTTTAGGTGGATTCTGATCCACATATCCCCTGTAGCTCCTCCTTTCCTTTGGCAATCTTTCTCCTGATGCCATTCGAGACTGCACTCTCCCAGCAGAGCTTTGCTGGCTTTCTCCAATGCGCTGCATCAGATCCTCCTGAAGCCACTTGGCAGGCAACTGTACAGTATATATATATATATATTTTTTTTTTTTTGTAGGATTTACTTTTAAATACATACAGTGCCTTTTCCCATATGTATTTGTAAAACAAATTGAAAACCATTTATCATTTTCCTTCCACTTCACATTTATTTGCCACTTTGTGTTGGTCTATCACATAAAATCCCAGTAAAATACATTTACGTTTTTGGTTGTAACGTGACAAAATGTAGGAAATCTCAAGGGGTATGAATACTTTTTCAAGGCACTGTATGTACTTAAAAGAAAACCCTACTAAAAGAACAATATATATATATATATATATATATATATATATATATATATATATAGATATATATATAGATAGATAGATAGATATAGCTATATATAGCTATATAGATATATATCTAGATATCTAGGTATATATAGATATATATATAAAGAGGGTCCCCGGGTTACGAACCCGTTAGGGACTGTCCTCCTGTTTGTAATTCGGAAATGCTCGTAAGTTGGCCACGCATGCGCAGAACGACAATTACGGACATTTCCGATGTTCCGTCGAATGCCGTTCTGCGCATGCGCGGCAAATTATGGACATTTCCGATGTTTTCCGAGGCTCCGTATGGCCGCGCATGCGCAGAAACGGCCGATGTCCGCAAAAAATGGCAGAAGGTCCCCGCATCGCCCGGTGCGTAAGTAAGAGATGTTCGTAGGGTGGTGCGTTCGTAATCCGGGAACCCCCTGTATACAGTATCTCACAAAAGTGAGTACACCCATCACATTTTTGAAAATATTTCATTATATCTTTTTATGTGACAACATTGAAGAAATTACACTTTGCTACAATGTAAAGTAGTGAGTGTACAGCTTGTATAACAGTGTAAATTTGCTGTCCACACAAAATAAGTTCTTTGCCACGAGGTTCCATGTTGAACTTCCAGTGACCAGTATGAGAGAGTGAGAGCGATAACACCAAATTTAACCACTTGCCGACCAGCCACTGTATATTTACAGCGGCAGATATTCTAGATTGCGCAAACCGCCCTGCCTGTACGCTGGTCCGTGCATGTGACACTGTGGGCGTGCACGTGCCCGCTGCATGCCGCAGCTGTGCTCTGCAGGTACTGTGGACTTGATTTTTGCCGGTGACCCTTGATTGCGGTACACAGAGGCAGAATGGGGATCTGCCTAGGTAAACAAGGTGATCCTCATCCTGACAGGAGACATCATGGAGATCTGCTGTTCCCAGTGATTGGAAACAGCGATCTCTGTGGTGTTCCAGTGAGCCCAGCCCCCACACAGTTAGAAGTGAACACGCTTAACACAGAGAACACACTTAACCCCTTAAATGCTCCCTAGGGTTAACCCCTTCCCTGTCAGTGTCATTTATACATTGATCAGTGTATTTTTATAGCACTGATCAATGTAATAGTTTCGCTGGTCCCCAAAAAGTGTCACTTAGGGTCAGATTTGTCCGCTGCAATGTCACAGTGCCGCTAAAAATCGCAGATAGCCGCCATTACCACTAAAAATATGATAAAAAAAAGTCCATAAATCTTTCCCATAGTTTGTACACACGGTAAATTTTCTGCAAACCAATCAATATATGCTTATTGAAATTTTTTTTCCAAAAATATGTAGAATATATATTGACCTAAACTCATGAATCCATATTTTTTTTTTTTTTAGATAAGTATTATAGCAGAAAGTAAAAAAAAATGTCGGTCTTTTTTTGTTTATAGCTTAAAAAATAGAAACCACAGAGGTGATCAAATACCACCAAAAGAAAGCTCTATTTGTGGGAAAAAAGGACATAAATTTTGTTCAGGTACAATGTCGCACAACTGCGCAATTGTCAGTTAAAGCGACGCAGTGCCGTATTGCAAAAAATGGCCTGGTCATTAAGGGGGTAAAACCTCACAGGGCTGAAGTGGTTAACACACAGGCTCCCCATTCACACCTGAGACCTTGTAACACTAACAAGTCACATGACACCGGGGAGTGAAAATGGCTAATTGGGCCCAATTTGGACATTTTCACTTAGGGGTGTACTCACTTTTGTTGCCAGCGGTTTAGCCATTAATGGCTACGTTTGAGTTATTTTGAGGGGACAGCAAATTTACACTGTTATACAAGTTGTACACTCACTACTTTACATTGTAGCAAAGTGGCATTTCTTCAGTGTTGTCACATAAAAAGAGATAATAAAATATTTACAAAAATGTGAGGAGTGAACTATATATATATATATATATATATATATATATATATATATATATATATATATATATGTATATACACACTATATTACCAAAAGTATTGGCATATATGACATATATGTTATATAGATTATCATAATGAGTGCGCATTCAGTCTTTATTGCAATGTTATTGTTTTTCTTTTACCCGTAAGCATCTAAATTCTTTAAAATAAAACAAATGCTAAATCCTCCCAATCACATCCACATTAATTTTGTTCTTTGAGGTTAAACTCCATTTGCCTGTCTGGAAACGAGGAAATACCTTAATAGAGATGGGCACATTTTTTTTATTTGGTTCACGCTCGATTTGTAAGCATGCAAATCAGTGTACTCTAGACTGAATTCCAATTAGTCATGATCCAGACATTCTTCTTTTTTTATCTCTCTGGGCAGAAATAAGGTAATGTTAAAAAATGAGAAATCTGATTTTAAAGTGTTACTAAACCCAGTAATAAGAAAATAGTTCACCCCATCCCCCACACACGCGCACACACACACACAGTGCCCACAGCTTATAAATATTATTTTTACATTAAAATACTGCCACTATATACCTTTTTGGATGATCTGTATACCACAGTTACATGATAAACTGCACAGTTTCTTCAGTGCTGAGAGTTCAGGAAGGAGGAGATTTCTGTTACAGCCTGTATACACGCCCACATGTGTGATGTCAATATCATGTCACCTGGCTAGCTCTGAGAACAAGTAAATGTTCTCTCCAGCATAAAAGATGCAACTGAGCATGTGCAGATCGGCTACCCTGCCTGTGTTAGCTGGCCTTTCCCAGATTGACAGTGCAGGAGGGGGGGGTGGGGGGGGATCTATGCATACAGGATAAAACAGCCTTTTTAAACAATGAAGAAGATTAACCCTTTAAGTTCCACAGTGAGTATAACAAGCATGCTATGCTTCATATACAGACTGATTTTACAGTTGGGGGTTTAGTAACACTTTAAGTTTACAATACAGTAAGTCCCCTACATACGTACAAGTTCGTTTCTTAGAGCACGTTTGTCCAATTTGTTCATCCAATTTGTTTGTAAAGTCCAACAAAGTTACCCTAGGTACCCAACTAACACAATCGGCCCAATAAATTACTGTAATAGGTTTATAACACATATCACTCAAATAATACAGTAAAAAAATAACTTCGCAACTTGAAGATGCATATGTAGGGAACTAACTGTAGCAGTTCGCTTGTCCATACTGCTTACTACTCAGCAACACAGTCACCCATCTACTCCCTTGAACCCTTGGTCAAATTGAGACTTGAGCTGTGGCAGCACTTAAGGTACACAAAAGTGGTCTCTCAAGTAATTTTATTACATTATAAGAGTGCATGAAAAGCCACTTTAGAATTCCTCATGTGCTTGATCAGGCAAAATAGCCTAATTTCCCCAAACTGTTGTTAAACATGGCAACGTGGGCCAGATGCATAAACCTGTATGTTTCTTATGATTCTGCAAATCATATTTCTTTGGGCTATACAAATAGTCCTTAGAGTCTTTTTTCCTTTACACATTTTTATCATCTGAAATATTAAAAAGAAAAAAGAAAGCTGCCAATGTTCTGCACAATACAGCTTTGATATTTATTTTTATAAAGTTAAGTTTAAATCCTTCAGGAATCCTTTATAAACTCAACAGCCAGCAAATTCATGTTGATTATTATCTATTCCAGAAAGCTTGAGGAAAACCTTCTATTAATTACGACTTATGCATTTAATGTGGAGGTATGCCCGGAGGTGGAGAAGGAAGGGATTTGTAATAAATGAGTAGATAAGAAATCTCTATTAACGCCACTGGTGAGCAGTGACAGATATATTGCAGGAGTGATGTTATAATGCAGAGTTCCTTCGGGCTGTGTTCTTAGCTTGTTCTGCGTGTGCCTAAGATTCAGTACTACGAGGCCCTGGGGATATTAATGAATTGGCCTATTACGCTATACTGAAAGCATTTAAATGCTACTGAGTCAAAGCACAGTCCCTTGTATTAACATTTGGCTTTACAAAATGCACAGTTTTGCCAAATAGTAAGGTTGGATACAGTGTTCTGGCATCACAAAAGGGGAACATTAAATAGCAATTGTGCTAGGTTCTGTATGGCCGTGGTGCTGGAACAATACATTTTTGTAAGTGCCATTGTGCTACCCAACACTAAGCAAACAATGTGTATGATGCATGCCTGTAACTTCAGATAGAATAATGGCAAAAAAAATGCAACACATAATGACATTTCCTACAAATGAGCAAATCACATTCATACTGTGCCCATAGACTAGCCTGAAGCAACACTAAATAGTTGGGGCACATAAACAATACAGAAGCTAAACATGCAGTTCCAACAACAGGAAAACAGTAAACCCTCAATAAATAGTATCAAGAAGGGTGAACACACAACAGAGGTGGAAAGGGGACACAACAGGGTGGTGGACTGAGTGATGATCTGGAGACATATGACAGATAACAAGTAGAAAGCGACAAGAGGTTTGCAAAGGAAGTGTATAACACAGGTAGGGTCAATGCAGCATGCAACCAATATTTTGTTGTATTCTGACCTGCAGCCAGATCCACGTATACAATTCTGTCTTGTTAGCTCACCCCAGTCCCCAATTTGTTGCTCTAAGCTGAACTACGGGAAAAAAATTGGCATTGCAATTAGGGAGTCCCCAGCACTTGAAGGGTTAACTGATTGTTTTTTTTAGGGGAACAGAAAAATCAAATACATCTTATCTCTTACTTCCCTGGCAGCTGTGCTGTTCTCTCTTTGACGCTCTTGATTGTGAGCCTGCTCTCTGAGTCTTCACTTGCAATGCAGGTCTGCTGGTCCTGCATTGTATAGGATGACATCAGAGTGTCTATGGCCAGTGGTGCGGTAAAAAAACTTTAGGGGACTGGCTGTGCAGGTGGGAGGAACTTTATGAGAGTAAGGAATAAGGTAAGTATATGTTTTTTTTCCAATGTTTCACCTAGAATGAGTATTTAAACCCTGCAATTTGTATACTCTTTTGGACATGACGCTGATGGCTGTGTGACAGGTGGCAGGTGACGGTCACTGATGGGCTGTGCGATGGGTGGCAGGTGAGTTTCACTGATAGGTGATGACGGTGTGACAGGCGATGGTCACTGATGGGTGACAGGCCACAGACAGTGACGGGTGATGGTCACTGATGGCTGGCGGTCACTGATGGGTGATGGGTAATGGCTGGCAGTCACTCATGGGTGACAGGTGACGGGTGATGGCTGATGGGTGACGGCTGACGGTCACTGATGGGTGATGGGTGATGGCTGGCGGTCACTGATGGGTGATGGGTGACAGGTACACCGCTGACAGTCACTGATGGGTGACGGGTACACCACTGACGGTCACTGATGGGTGATGGCTGACGGTCACCGATGGGTGACGGGTGATGGTCACTGATGGGTGACGGGTGATGGGTGATGGCCACTGATGGCTGACAGTCACTGATGGATGACGGTCACTGATGGGTGATGGGTGATGCCTGGCAGTCACTGATAGGTGACAGGTGATGGCTGATGGGTGACGGGTGATGGCTGGCAGTCACTGATGGGTGATGGGTGATGGCTGACGGTCACTGATGGTTGACGGGTGATGGCTGGCAGTCACTGACGCATGACAGGTGATGGCTGATGGGTGACGGTAGGCGGTCGCTGATGGGTGACGGGTACACCACTGACGGTCACTGATGGGTGATGGCTGACGGTCACCGGTGGGTGACGGGGGATGGTCACTGATGGGTGACGGGTGATGGCCACTGATGGCTGACAGTCACTGATGACTGACGGTCACTGATGGATGATGGTCACTGATGGATGACGGTCACTGATGGGTGACGGGTGATGCCTGGCAGTCACTGATAGGTAACAGGTGATGGGTGACGGGTGATGGCTGGCAGTCACTGATGGGTGATGGGTGATGGCTGATGGTCACTGATGGGTAATGGGTGATGCCTGGCAGTCACTGATAGGTGACAGGTGATGGCTGATGGGTGACGGGTGATGGCTGGCAGTCACTGATGGGTGATGGGTGATGGCTGACGGTCACTGATGGGTGACGGGTGATGGCTGGCGGTAACTGATGGATGACAGGTGATGGCTGATGGGTGACGTCAGGCGGTCGCTGATGGGTGACGGCTGGCGGTCACTGGTGGGTGACGGGTGATGGCTGGTGGTCACTGATGGGTGATGGGTGATGGCTGGCGGTCACTGATGGGTGACGGGTGATGGCTGGCGGTAACTGATGGATGACAGGTGATGGCTGATGGGTGACGTCAGGCGGTCGCTGATGGGTGACGGCTGGCGGTCACTGGTGGGTGACGGGTGATGGCTGGTGGTCACTGATGGGTGATGGGTGATGGCTGGCGGTCACTGATGGGTGACAGGTGATGGCTGTCGGTCACTAATGGGTGACAGATGATGGCTGATGGGTGACGGCTGGTGGTAACTGATGGGTGACGGGTGATGGCTGGTGGTCACTGATGGGTGATGGCTGGCGGTTATTTATGGGTGACGGGTGATGGGTGACAGGTGCACTGCTGATGGTCACTGATGGCAGTCTCCTATGTGACAGGTGCACTTTATGGGGTGACTGTGGGGACTGCTGGGTGACAGATGACAATGGGGGGCGATCTGACAAGTGTGGTGTTGGTGCAGACACCACAGAACACAGATCAGTAACTCACTGCTCCAGGCTCTTCTCTCCTCACACTGGAAACGGTGTGTGAGGAGAGAAGAGCTGGTAACAGCTAGTTACCGCACTGTGTTTACATTTAGTGATCGGCTGTGAAAGAATCACAGCCGATCACGTGGGTAAACACGTGGGTAAACAGCCAGCCAATAGCTGTTTACCGGCGTCAGTGACGAGCAGTGTTCCCGGGGAACACGCCGCCACCGACGTGCACGCACAGTGCACTCGCGATCGCGCGTATGCGCCGTGCACATTGTGGTGAAACTATCTGTGATCAGCTGTGACTTCATCACGGCCGATCACGTGGTAAACAGCCATGACCAATGGCTGTTTACCTCCCTCGGTGGCGAGCAGAGTCTCCGTGACACGTCGCCACCGAAGGAACAGGGATGCGCACGAGCACGTGCATTCCCTGATTAAATGGGAGGACGTCATATGACGCCCTCCCACCACAAGAGCCACGCCGCCTGGCCGTCATTTGACAGCCAGTGGTCAGCAAGCAGTTAATGACAATTGCGCGGTCATGCAGCACTGTACCCACACTAAATTGTTAAAATTTTGTCCACACAACTAGAGCTTTTTTTTGGTGGTAGTTAATCACCGTAAGATATTTTTAGTTTTTTTGCTAAATAAACAAAAGAGACAAAACAAAAAAGACAAAAACAAAATTTTTTTTTTAGAAAATAGACAGTCCAATGTATTTAGTAAGAGGCATAGTGATTTTTTTTTAAGTCACATTTTTTTTTTCTTTAAATACTGTCTCCAGTGCAGTACAGCATCATCATATAACTGGTGTGGTGGTGATCAGGGACACTGACTAGTGACAGTACGAAAAAGAAATAAAAATAGTTTTCATTTTTATTTTTTTATTACTTATTTTTATTTTGTTATGATTTTTTTTTTCAACACACTGTGACCAATCCAATATAATGTTACCACAGTAACATTATACTACTCTGGGGAAGTGATCAGGATTATATATTTTTTTTTTAGTCCCTAGGGTTTAATATTGAGTTGGTCCACCCTTTGCAGCTATAACAGCTTTAACTGGGAAGGCTGTCTACAAGGTTTAGGAGTGTGTCTATGAGAATGTTTGACCATTTTTCCAGAAGCGCACTTGTGAGGTCAGGCACTGAAGTGGATGAGAAGGCCTGGCTCGCAGTCCCGCTCTAATTCATCCCAAAGGTGTTCTATCAGATTGAGGTCAGGACTCTGTGCAGGCCAGTCAAGTTAATCCACCCCACACTCGCTCATCAATGTATTTACGGACCTTGCTTTGTGCACTAGTTCACAGTCATGTTGGGACAGGAAGGGGTCATCCCCAAACTGTTCCCACAAAGCTGGGAGCATGAAGTTGTCCAAAATGTCTTGGTAAGCTGACGCCTTAAGAGTTTCCTTCACTGGAACTAAGGGGCCAGGCCAGACCCCTGAAAAACAACCCCACACCATAACTCCCCCCCCCCCCTCCACCAAATGATTTGGAGCAGTGTACAAAGCAAGGTCCATGAAAAATGATAGCTAACGATTTCAAACAAATTAATTTAATTAAAAGAATAAACATGTTATACTTACATGGTATTGCACTGAGCCGTCCTAATCCTCCACTTCTGAGGTCCCCTCCCAACACTCTTGGCTTCTCCTTTTCTCCATCTGCCCATTACCAAGCCACTATTACTAGGATCATGAGTGGTAGCTGAAAGAGCATGTCAGGTTCCCATGGTAAGAGCATAAATAAAAGGTGAATATTCCATCAACTGCACGATAAACCACGAAAAAGATATACAACACAGTTAATTCTGCTTGTGCAGAGTGTAATCATGTGTCTCGATGACAGCTTGAATATAGATAACAGCAGTGTATCATTAAAGCCAATGTAGCTAGTCCAGGCTCCCGCCATCTTTCCTCGTGGCCGCACACAGAGCGCCAAGCTCGGAATCGGGTCACCCAAGGTGTGTAAAGAGTGACTACGTACGGCTCGGGTATGCCAGATGCTCACTGCTGTTCACAATAGCGCCAAATCCCCTATCTCATGTTCCAAAGACGGTGTCCACACCATGGAATCTGGATGGTGATGTCAAGGGAATTCACAGAGAAGGAAGTATTTAGGGAGGCAGGGAAGTAAAGCAAGCTGTAAAACATTTTTTATTATAATGCAGAGAATGAGTTAAAAAAAACATTTTAGCTTTAGAACCACTTTAATGCAGCAAGTGAAACCATTGCAAACACAATTGAAAGTCAGAGGAGCTGAAAAGTACTTCAGCTCTCCTTTTTTTACATGTTGGGTGGACATGTAAAGGATATAATAGCAAAGACTAATGGTGAACTAGTTCCACATAAAGAACTCACAACTTCTGGTTATAAATAGGGATGAAAGGAATGCTAAAATATGGTGTTTTTTTTATAGATTTTTAACAATGCTTTAAATGGCTTCAGAAGGTTAGGAAAGTCCTTTAACTGTGTTAATTTACCCCTTCATTGGTCTTATAAATTTTTCTTTTCAACAACTTATACCAAAAAGTTGAAAAAGGGTTCGCATTATGTTCAACGTTATAGTTAAGGTTAACATTAGTGTTAGCTTTAGAATAAAGGTGATGTAGGGTTCTCAGAAGTGCCCATGGATGTCTATGGGCATATTATTTACTTAAAAAGGCCTATATGATGCAACATTCTCTGTTGGTAAAACACCTAGGTTGGTTTCAAATATATGCCCCCATAGGCCACATTTATTTTTGCCATCCCTAGGATTCCAGGTCTGTCTACTTATCTCAAGCACCTTGTATAGAATAAATACTGTATCTATAGTCCCTACATAATGAAGTGTCAATGACTTACTTAGAAATTATTTCAGACATACTTATAGCAGAACTCCAATCCAACACTGCATATATTACACTGATTTATGCAATCTATTGATGCTATTTCAGTTGTGTTTTCAATGCTTGGAGGACATATTTAAATGTAGCGTGAACTATGTACAATTATGGAGCCGTTCACATCAATATGTCTATGCTGCAAAAATTCAGCATGGTATGATTCCAGCACATTATTATCATAGAGCAGGGTCTCCATAAAGTGTCCTAAAAATGACAATTCTGTATTGATCATTGTCCCTGCTTTTCACCATTTGACCATGGCATCATTGTAATCTGGGAGTTTATACCTACATACCCGCTAGCCTACACTTATATATATATATCTGTGCATTGTCAATTTCATTTGAAGCAAAAGAGTACATTCATGTTTTTTTTTATTTTTATTTTTTTAATGCATTGGATAAATTAAAGCTATTTTTTAGCATTGTTTATATTTAGTCCAGCTCTTTACCATCTTGTGTGTAAAATCTCTCTGTATTTCCTACACACACATTCTTTGTTCAATAAATAGATAAGAAATCTCTATTAACGGCATTGGTTAGCAGTGACAGATAAATTGCAAGGGTGATGGTTTAATGCAGAATTCCTTGAGGCTGTGTTCTTAGCTTGTTCTGCATGTGCCTAGGATTCAGTGGTACGAGGCCCTGGGGATCTTAATGAATTGGTCTATTATGTTACACTGAAAGCATCTAAATGCTCCCAAGTCAACACTCAGTACTTTGTGTCAACATTTGGCTCTGTAAAATGCAAGTTTTTGCCAAAAACCAAGGTTGCATACAGTTCAGTGAATCAAACACTGGCAGATGGTACTCAACAAATGGCTGTTAAATGACTCCTGGAATACAGGCTTATCCCCTTCTGCCCCCTAAGAAAATGAAAAATATTCATAATAGAAATACGGTAGCTGTAAGCATGATATCAATAGCTGACAAGGAGAATATAGAGATCAAGTAGATGCATTACTATAACACATCATGCTCTGTAGTACAGCCTTTAGACTACATGCAGAACACGGGGTCTTGTTAACATGTAACAAACAGGCATCTCTTCTTTTAGGAACCCAGTACACAAGGGCTACCAAAATGTTTATGATGGAAAGATCACCTTTTCACCTGACAAGGATATTCAATGCATAGCACAGAAGCTGTTTAGTATGATGGCTTCTAAATGCAGCGTCATTAGTATGCTGTATAGCATCAGAAAACTTTTTGGACCCACTGTACATATAATTGCGGCAGGGTGGCCCAGCTGCGCAAAATCACGTACCTGTACGTGATTTTGTGCACAGAGGTGTAGGGGGCGTGATTGGACACAGCGGGAGCCGTGAAGGCCGATGTGATCTGCCGAGCGTTCACAGGAGACACGGAGCAAGGATGTGCACATATATGTATATGTGTACATATAACTGCGGCAGGGTGGCCCGGCTGCACAAAATCACGTACCTGTATGTGATTTTGTGCACAGGGGTGTAGGGGGCGCATGCGTGCCACCAGAGCACCGCTCCTGCTGTGATTGGACACAGTGGGAGCCAATCAGCGGGTCCGGCGGCTGCCATCGCTGCCGAGACCTGCCGATCATTCATAGGAGACACAGAGCAGCGGTGTGCCTATGTAAACAAGGCACATCGCTGATCTGTCAGTGAGGAAAAGTGAGATCTTCTATTTCAGCTAAGCTGAAATATGATCTCTGTTTTCCTTCAGTGCAACACTCCCCCCCCCACAGTTAGAAAGCACCTCCCTAGGACACACTTAACCCCTTGATCGCCCCCTAGTGTTAACCCCTTCCCTGCCAGTGTCATTTAAACATGGATCAGTGCATTTTTTTTTAGCACTGATCACTGTATTGGTGTCACTGGTCCCCAAAAAGTGTCACTTAGGGTCAGATATGTCTTCCACAATGTTGCAGTCCCGCTAAAAATCACTGAACGCTGCCATTACTAGTAAAAAATAAAAATAAAAATGGTATAAATCTAAACCATAGTTTGTAGACGCGATAGCTTTTACGCAAACCAATCAATAAACGCTTATTGGGATTTTTTTTTACCAAAAATATGTAGAAGAATACATATTGGCTTAAACTGATGAAGAAATTTGATTTTTTTTAAAAAAATGTATTGGGAAGGTTTTATAGTAGAAAGTAAGGAATATTGGGGGAATATTTACGAAAGACAAATCCACTTTGCACTACAAGTACAGTGCACTACTTAGGGGTAGATCTGAAATGAGGGGAAGCTCTGCTGATTTTATTATCCAATCATGTGCAAGCTAAAATGCTGTTTTTTATTTTCCTTGCATGTCCCCCTCGGATTTACAGCGACTGCACTTCCCACTGCACTTGTAGTGCAAAGTGGATTTGCCTTTCGTAAATAACCCCCATTGTTTTTTATTCAAAATTGCTGCTTTTTTTGTTTATAGTGAAAAAAATAAAAAACGCAGAGGTGATCAAGTACCACCAAAAGAAAGCTCTATTTGTGGGAAAAAAAGGACATCGATTTTATTTGAGTACAGCGTTGCATGATCAAGCAATTTTCCGTTGAAGCAACGGAGTGCCGCATCACAAAAAATAGCCTCGTCGGAAAGTGGGTAAAACCTTCCGGGGCTGAAGTGGTTAGCTGTGATCTGTTGTGATTGCTTGAAAGGAAACAGTTGTGCAGGTTGTACAAAAGTGTGATTCCACATATGTGTATCTTATGTCTTGGGATGTTTGTGCTGTAGCAGGAAAATTCTCAGTGCCCATGCAGAGTTTTCCATAATCTAAATGAAAGACCCTCTCCCATAAAATCTGTGGAAGATGCATAGAACTGGTAATAGGGGTGCTAATATATTAGGGTCGGTCTAAAATTGATTGCTACATCCCATTAGGGCACCATAGTAATGAAAGTTGTTTTTTGTGGCTGGCAAAACAAAAGTCTGAGATTTCCCTACTGTTTCTAATGATTGCTATAGGCTCCAAAACAGACCATTGCTTGGGTCATCATTCTACCACTATATGTCTGTTAAAGGGCAGGGCTGAAATGTTTTTTTTATTTGTTTTCTGTCCTGAATTTTACAACCTCCTTAGTTGCAATGAGCCTGCTTTGGTGAAAAATATAGAAATAAGTCTTAATACCACCACGAGTCCTGAAGAGGTTAACAGTTTCCTATCCTTTTTCTAGTCATCGGGTTTCCTGAAACAGCAGATCTTTGTGTGATTAAACACAATAGCCAGACATCCATCTCAGCCAAAGGATGCATTAAGTTTCATTTCTTGCGGTACCCTTTCACTTTCTGTCTGGCAAACCTATATAGCTGATTGTATGCCAGCATTTTGGTAGATTACGCACTGATTTTAATTGCTTTGAAGGAACAATACATCCAGGAGTAATGTGAAAGGTGGGTTCAAGAAACTAATATACTCATTCTTGTAATGAAATAATTAAAACTGAAATAGTTATTATTCTTTTCTCTCTCTTACCATATTGCATCTTGTTCTGTAAGCTTTCTATATTTATTATTATACAAGATTTATATAGCACCAACAGTTTATGTACAACTTGAGGGTAAACAGTACAAATACAATACACTTTAATACAGTAGGAATCAGAGGGCCCTGCTCCTTAGAGCTTACAATCTAAAGCCCCATACACACGTGCGGACAATCCGTGGACCAGGTCCGTCGGACCATGTCCGTCATACTTTGTCTGATGTTGGTTTTGCGTACACACGATCGGACAAAGTTGTCGGAAAATCCGATCATTCTGAACGTGGTGACGTTTGTTGCCTACGACGGGACTACGTAGAGGCTAGTAGCCAATAGCTTTGGTCTTGTAATGTGATCTGAGCATGCGTAGCACTTTGTCCGGTCGGACAAGCGTACACACGCTCGGATTTGGTGTGATCGGACCGTGTTGACGGCAAAGTTTTCCAGCAGGAGATAAGACTTTGTCCGTCGGCCAAACCGACGAACACTGTCCGATGGTGCATACACACGGTCTGATTTTTCAACAACCTTGTCCGATCGGACAGAATCCATGAAAAAGTCCGACCGTGTGTATGGGGCTTAAGAGGGAAGGTCAAGAGATACAAGAGTTAATAACTGTGGGTGATGTGCTGATTGAGAAGATAAATGTACAGTTGTTAGGTATAGGCTTCTATATTGTTTTACTGCAGAATTTGCAGGATCACTAAAGTGTATTTATAGATCAATTGATAATTAAGAGACACTGGACTTTACACTACAGGGTGATTTATGCAAATTAGATCAACCTATGTATGCTTCTAATCCAACCATACAGTTTTTATATTCAAGTTAGTTAAATATAGTCCTTCACAACACATATTAATATGTGTTCAAGTGACATCTGAAGCATTAAGGTCCTATTCACATTTGTGCAATACAGTGTGGCACTTTGATGCAAGCACATTATAAATGGTTATATTAAAGACCAACTTCAGTGTAATGGTAGTCCCTTCTCACTCCCATCTATCTGATCACAGGGTTAAGAAAACAAAATCTCCATTTACACTTATCTTAAGCTGCAATCACTTGAACATACAGAACTGGCTCCATCTCCTCTAAGGATCTATCAAACTGCCCTGGGTCCAGCTCGAGTAGGTTTCAGCGAAGAATTTTGCATCCCAAACCCCACTGAAATCAATGGGACCCGAACCTGTCATATTAGAAATGCCCATTTTCTGGGCTGATGGGTAAGAAGGTGTCAAAAAATAGCATGGTTGAGTGGGCTTTACCTTGGGAAACATGTGCTGAAAGTGAAACAATACAATGAATAAACTCAAAATTAAGTGTAAAGTCCCATGCAAAGGAAAAGATCCCAAGTGACTGGTGATCTATTGACATGATGTAAAGATGTATCCCAGAAGTGACAGACTTTCAAATCCCAGTGAATCACCACAGTGAAGGCAAGGTGGGGGCTTACAAGATAATTACTTATAACCTCATTAAAGAGAAGTCATAAAAGGCATTGCAAGTATGTATTGGCTCCATGGCACCTATGGTTCATTCACTATGATTAAGGCAGAGCAGTATGAGTCACAATGTATCTCAGCAAACGCTGGGCATTAGGGCTCCATGTGCCGACTCCCCTGCTGCCACTTCCAGCAATATCTCCTCTCTACTTCCTCCCGACTCAGTTGGCAGCAGAGGGGTCTGCACATGGAGCCCCAATGCCCAGCATTTGCTGAGCTACATTTTGACACCTACTGCTCTGCCATAATCTTATTAACCGGAGGTACCATGGAGCCAGTACATACTTATTTCATACTTATACTCACATACATAGACTTCTTTTTAATGAGGGACATAATTAATTGGTAAACCCCCGGCTTGCATTTACCTCCCATTGGTGACATAGGTGGTTAGTAGGGACATGGTGGGTGCCAGAATATGTTGCTTTCTTGGCAACCATTGACTGCTGGAATCTGTCACATTCTTCTTCACTGAACACCCTTACATTCAATCCAAACACTGGGCTTATCCCTATTCTCCTCTCTGTCCACATCACTGCCTGTGTGATGTGGACAATTCCCATTAGCCGGCCAATTGAGGGCCCCCCTTAGGATCTAGAACAGATCTGATGCCAGACCACTGGGACTGAAGGGGACCAGCAAGGGTCAACGTGCAGTGCTGAATTAATGGTCCCTGCGGAAACTGTGTCAATGAGGGATCTGAATACGGGATTCAGGTTAGTATAACTGGCTTCACCAGCTAAAGAAAACTTTTCACAAGGCAGGATGGGTTAGAGGTGGGTGGGTGGTAGCGAAAGGATAATAATTAGGAGGAATAATTTGAAGGTGTTGTACATAAGAACTACCTGAATTTGTCTCACGTGTTTGAATTAGCAAGAAACCTGTTGTACAGCTTTTAAAGCGGGACTGTACCTGAAATTTTTTTTTTAAAAGCCAGCAGCTACAAATACTGCAGCTGACTTTTAAAAAATAGACACTTACCTGTCTCCCAGTTCCAGCGATGTCGGCAGCAGAGGCCGATCGATTGTTCGGCTCTCTGCTGTTGCCGGCGCCATTCTCTGTGAGGGAATCAGGAAGTAAAGCCTGCGGCTTCACTTCTCGGTTCCCTACTGCGCATGCGCGAGTTGCGCGGCGCAATGAGAATCTTCAGCGATGTCTGCCGGGACATGTGTGTGTCCCGGCAGACAGCGCGCCGGGACAGGAAGCTGCGTAAACTCCCGTGGGAGTTTATGCCCGGAAGTGGGTGCAGATACCTGTCTTAGACAGGTATCTGCACCCCCCTCCCCCCTAAAAGGTGCCAAATGTGACACCGGAGGGGGGGAAGGTTTCGAAAAGCGGAAGTTCCACTTTAGGGTGGAATCCCACTTTAAGATTTGGGTTCAGAAATATCTGATTCGGCCTTTACACAAGAATAGTGTTGTAAATGCTTTATTAAATTACTTCCATGGTCTGTTCTTGTTTATTTTGTATTTTTTAGTTAATGAATATTATGTAGTCATCAAATCCAACAGGCAGGTGGAGCTTTGGGCTCCATGCTTTCCTATCTCCTTTGTTATAAAAAGCCTGTTATTTACAGAATTCAATAGCTAAAACCAAAAATTAGACACAAAAGCAAATGAATCACAACAGGCACCATTCTCACTTTTAAGTAAACCATAATGCTTATGAAATCATTGAATATGTTAAATATATTGCAACAGACTTTCCAATTTATGAGTGAATGTTACACTAAAGCATGTGCTGAATATTCTCAGATAATAGTTACATCCTTTGAACTTAGCACTCTTTGGCAGGTCTTATATAGGGAAGACTGCTATGATGAGGTTTAATGCTCATAGTAAAGACTGGCACTGCCCTGCAGGATCGGTGGAACATTGACTGCCAGCCTAATACATGTTTTGTATTCTTTTATTCCAGTGAATATACATGTAAAAAAAAATTAGAACAGAATCCAATATCTTTGGAGAGAACCCTATATTAGTGACTGCTGTACCAGTGCTTCTAAAGAGTATTTCTACAGGGTAGCTAAAGTGTGAAGGCTTGCCTGAGACACATGCCCTCCTTTTTAGTAATTTATTACCAAAATTAAAACATTTCTTAACAATTGAAATCCTATTCAAGTTTCATCACCAGAACTGGATAACTTTTAACCACTTGAGGTCCGTGCTATAGCCGAATGACGGGCACAGCGCGGACCTGAATTTCCGGGAGGCCGCCATAGGATGTCCTCCCCTTTGCGTGCTCCCCGCGTGCCCTGCAGTGCCGCTTATCAGTGCCCACCAGTGCCGCCGTATCAGTGCCCATCAGTGCAGCCCATCTGTGCCCATCAGTGCAGCCCATCGATGCCCATCAGTGCAGCCTCATCAGTGTACATCAATGAAGGAGAAAAATTAACTGTTTGCAAAATCTTATAACAAAATATATAAATAATATATATATATATATATTTTTAAATTTGGTCTTTTTAAATTTTTTTAACAAAAAATAAAAACCACAGAGGTGATCAAAAACCACCAAAGGAAAGCTATAATTGTGGGGAAAAAATGATAAAAATGTAGTTTGTGTACAGTGTTGTATGACCGCGTAATTGTCATTCAAAGTGCATCAGCGCTGAAAGCTGAAAATTGGTCTGGACAGGAGGGGGGTGCCTAGTAAGCAAGTGGTTAAAATAATATTTTGTTTTTTTGTTGTATAGTTATTAGACTGAGATTAATAAAGTGGTGCATACAAAAAGTAAACATTGTGAACATATACTCTTTCATGCAAATGGAGGCTAACATTATATATGACCTGCTGATGTTTATACGGTATAAAGTGTTTGAATCTGTTTTTTTCAATTGTCCTGTGGAGATGGGTATTTTTTAAATAGAATATATGGACTAAGGACTAGGTAACGCTAGATTTGTAAGAGGTTCAGTTTGGATATTATAGATTGTTTGTAGTAGTCCAATAAGTCAAATATTGTAAGGCTTGGCACTGTGTATCTATCACATGTTGCCTACAGGGGCCTTGGAGCCATTATTTGAAAATTAAATTACATTATCACCTTAAAGGTGTTGTAAACCCTTGAGGTTTTTCATCTTAATACATTCTATGCATTAAGGTGAAAAACCTCCTGTGCTGCAGTAGCCCTCAGAGCTCCCTTTTACTTACCTGAACCTGAGCTTTCCAGCGACATGGACGAGCACACCAGCTCCAGCTGGTGTCTTGGGTCCTCATGGGATAGATTGATAGCAGCAGCAGCCATTGGTTTCTGCTTCTGTCAATCAAATCCAATGACGCGGGAGCATAGGGCAGGGCTGAGTCCTGCTGTCTGTGTCAATGTACACAGCAGCAGGACACAAGAGCGCGCCCACAAGAGTGCCTCTAGAGAAAGCGCTTTCTGTGGGGGCACTTGATGTGTGGAGGAGCCAGGAGTGCCACGGAGGGACCCCAGAAGAGGTGGAGCGGGGCCACTCTATGCAAAATGCTTGCACAGAGGAGGTAAGTATGACATGTTTGTTATTTAAAAAAAAATAAAATTTTGACTTTACAACCCCTTTAAGAAACCAATGCTCCTGTTAATCAGAATACATTATGAACTGTCATGAGCCTGGAATCTTTATCTATATATACTGTTTTTTGCCATAAAATGAATATAGTGTAGTATATAACTCCCAACACATTATACAAATATTTTAAAAATATATTTGGTGTATAAAAAAAAAATTGTTTTTAACTGATGAACCCTGAAATCCCATTTATAATTAATAAGGAAATCACAGTGTAAGATCAACAATGTCCGTGATTTATAGCTTCTAGTAAATAACATGTACAAGATAATAAACTCAAGCATTCCCTGAGGAAGCCAATACAAACCATCATTTTTTTTTATATAATTTTTTACTATAATGAACAGAGGTAAATCTAAACCCATGAGTAAACATCTTTGGTTAGCAACATGATTAATCTGGCATAAAACAGCATCAAGGTCAAAGGGAACTATACTTTAGATTGTATCCTCAAATTAAGTATGTGTGATTAATGTAATCACTTTATAAATGCGGAGATCCAGTGAAGAATAACTGAAGACATGATTCAAAATACTATTTACCTGAACAAGTTAAAGTTTTCAGAGCACATTAAATAGACCCTATTAGTTTTGGATAGCGTGGGACAAGATTTGAACTGCTGTCTGGTTTTACTGCTGTCCAGTTTGTTAAAAAAAAATATTCCCATTTTATTGTGTGTTAGCTTATTATTATTGTCTGTTTCCCTGTAGAAATTTTCCCTGACCTCCTGTCTGGTAAAATGTAAAGGGGAAAATTTACTTTGAAAGACAGTTTATACATACATTCACACACATACATACTTTAAGCTGGACCGGATGTATGTCTTAAACTGACAGGGGTTTTAACCCTACCTTGCTCCATTTAAAACTAAAAAAAACAAGTTTTAAAGGTACAGTAACACATCAGAAGTCCTTATTTGGCCATGACATCTAATCGTGTTGTGTGATACGAAAGCTAGCCAGTTGATGGGGGAAAGAAGTAAAGTGGCACAGGACTGATGACCAAGGAGGACCACAGGAGTATAAATACAGGCTTTAGCTGACCTTTTTTTTTAAAGTTTTACTTTGAATATACTGTAACAAATACAATTTTCTTTTTAGGATCTTTATGCTTTGGACCTGGAGCCATATCGTTACTCTGGAGTAAATCTTACAGGATTCCGGATTCTAAATGTGGAAAACCCATATGTAACCACTATCGTAGATAAATGGTCAATGGAACGTCTACAAGCACCTCCTAAGCCAGAGACTGGACTACTAGATGGAGTGATGACGGTACGATTCCAGAGTAATGATCTTGTTCATGTACAGATGACCAAGTTTTATATTAAGCATTTACAGTGGAGCTTTAGATATCACTTTTAGATTAGTTTGGGCTAAAATGGAGAAGGTGCTCATAACAGAGACAAGTTGCAGCTATGAATCAGCCATCTCCTTCATAGCTCTTGTCAAATTGGCAGCAGCAGTAGGGGGGAAGATTGGGCCTCATAAGTAGGGTTAGCAAGCACCTAGAAAAATAGGACTACAAGCTATCAGCTTGCTTACAGTACTTGGAGGGGGGGGGGGGGTTGACTGAGCATGCTCCCAGTACAAAACAGAAATGCTGGCCACAGCATATAGTCCATTACTATGGTACCACATACAGTATCTCACAAAAGTGAGTACACCCCTCACATTTTTGTAAATAATTTATTATATCTTTTAATGTGACAACACTGCAGAAATTGCACTTTGCTACAATGTAAAGTAGTGAGTGTATAGCTTGTATAACAGTGAAAATTTGCTGTCCCCTCAAAATAACACACTTTAGCCATTGGCCATTAGCCATTTTCCCTCAACTCTGTCATGTGACTCGTTAGTGTCTCAGGTGTGAATGAGGAGAAGGTGTGTTACATTTGGTGTTATCTCTCTCACTCTCTCATACTGGTCACTGGAAGTTAAACATGGCACCTCATGGCAAAAGAACTCTCTGAGTATCTGAAAAAAATAATTGTTGCTCTACATAAAGATGGCATAGGCTATAAGAAGATTGCCAAGACCCTGAAACTGAGCTGCAGCATGGTGGCCAAGACCATACAGCAGTTTAACAGGACAGGTTCCACTCAAAACAGGCCTTGCCATGGTCAACCAAAGAAGTTGAGTACACAGGCTCAGCATCATATCCAGAGGTTGTTTTGGGGAAATAGACATATGAGTGCTGCCAGCATTGCTGCAGAGGTTGAAGGGGTGGGGGTCAGCCTGTCAGTGCTCAGACCATACGCCACACACTGCATCAAATTTGTCTGTGTGGCTGCCATCCCAAAAGGAAGCCTCTTCTAAAGATGATGCACAAGAAAGCCTGCAAACAGTTTGCTGAAGACAGGCAGACTAAGGACATGGATTACTGGAACCATGTCCTGTGGTCTGATGAGACCAAGATAAACTTATTTGGTTCAGATGGTGTCAAGCCTGTGTGGCGGCAACAAGTAAGTAAGAAATAGACCTGGTCTTGAAGTGGTTAAAGCGTCACATATGGAGATTTTTGGGCACCATAGTCTTTTTCGATATTAGGGGCGTGCACAATTTTAAGACTTGGCATGTTTGGTATCTATTTACTTGATGCAACTACATCTTTTAGATTTTACCAAAAAAATGGGTATTATATTGAGTGTGTTTGCACTAAAAAATGTTTTTTCCTAAGGCTCCATGCAAACTGGCTTAAAAAATGCTGCTTATACAGGAGTTTTGTGTTCTGCCTATAGAAAAAGCGCAATGTTATCCTACGTGTCCATGCATATTAGGAGGATTACAGGCATATTTTAAGCTCAACGTTTACGGGCAAAAAAAAAAAAACTTTTGGTTTGCGTTTCCGATTGGAACTTACTGGCAAAAAAAACATAAAACTCCTCTAAACTTTGTACAAAAAAAGCCCTATATGAGAGTTTTTTACTGCCAAGAGAACAGGCTTTTTTTTTTTTAAGCCCAGTGTGCATGGAGCCTAAAAATTGGCAATTAATAAACAGTTGCAAAAATATTATGTGACATAAAAATTTGCAACTATCATCCTTTTATTTGACAGGGCCTCTTCTTTCAGAAAATATATAATGTTCTGGAGGTTAAAGTAACCTCTACAGCTGAACTGGTTAAAGTTTACCAATATTAGTTATTTATTAACATTAATACAGTTGTATCTTTTAAGATTTAGCAATAATTTTTTTATGTTGTTTTATGTACATTAATAATGATTTTAGTGCTTTTTTCAATTGAAAATTGTGTGGTGTGATAAACATTTGCGCAACTATCATGGGATGTAACAATCAGTAACACCATCTTTTAATTCTACAGGACTTATGATTTCTGAATATATATGGTTTGGGGGTTTTACTAAGATCTATGTGAAAAATAGTGGAAAACTACATAATGGAAAAAATGGTCCAGCCACCTGGGTGAAAAATGGGAGGTAGGGCTTGTCAGCTAAAGCAGTGGTAATCAACCCTGTCCTCAGGGCCCACTAACAGGCCAGGTTTTATGTATTAGATGCAGACAAGAATACTGCAATCACTGAGCAGCAAATGATATCACCTGTTATGTATTTCAGTTATCTTGCAAACCTGGCCTGTTAGTGGGCCCTGAGGACAGAGTTGATGACCACTGAGCTAAAGGGTTAAAAACTGCACTACACTACCCTAAATCAAACATGAAGTCTTATTCATGTATAAAACATTGGGTTTCACATATAAAAAGTGCACAGAAGAAAGTAAATTAGTGTTGACTATGGCAATAAAACCAGATTCTGTTTCCTATTAAGGTTAAATATGTTTACATCTCTCCATATTTAGTAAATTAGGCAGTCATGTTCTCAATCTTTAAGGAAAGGCTTGACAAAAACAAGAAGACTGCCATCAAGGCTCTGATCTTCCAAAACATAGTAGCTGCTGGCTGTTATGCTGACCCTTCCTAAACTGCATACTTGTTCAGGGTCATTGCCTAGGAACAGAATTGGAGCTAGTGGATTAGAATAACAGCTAAAAAAATGGAATTCAGAAGGAGGTCAGAAAATGAAGTTCCAATGCCTCTGTGCTCTGTCCATGATAGGTTTACGTTAACATGATCTGAAAGTTAGAAAATAGTCTTTTACTACTATGACATCAGAGCTGATGTCTGAAAACAAGAGTTATGTAGATTATAGCAAAAGTAAAGGCTCCTTTTTTTATCTCAATAATTACACTTCAACTGGTTGTTCAAATTCTGGGACATTAACTCTAATATATATATCTGTTGCTTCAGTACAATCCATTTTTTGTCTTTTTTTTATCTTCACTTTACTTTACCACATTTCATTCAGGCTCTCCATCACCTTTGTTGCTTTGTGACCTTATTATTTTTTTCAAAGTTTCTGCTTGCTTCTGGGAGAATTTCAAACACGTAATTTTCCTTGTGTAGCCTGTGGTTGTATCATTGCAAGCATTGGGTTATGCCTCAATCACTTACAACCTCTTCAGAGTCCAGATGCCTCTAGCCTCCAGTGCTGTTTATCATCTGCTCTAGCAGTAACGAGGACACAAACACACATAGAGGATGATACATTGGCAGCCTCAAAGGTTCCAGGTCATTGGGCCAGTGTACTGAGGCAATTCTGGAGTGAGTTCACCAATGGTACTCACACTGATGCTAATATGGTTTCTTTTTATGATTATTTCTTTCAACAGTTAAGCTTATTTTTTAAAAAGACCAACCTCTGGTGAATTTCAACTACTTCAACTAATAGGATTATAATTTTCAAAAAGGGATATATTTAAACACATAATACAACAGTTATTTTATTAAACCTACTGAGTTTACTAAAATGTATAATTAGGACTATAAACAACAATTGCCAGTGTTCAAAATAGCAACCAATCACATTCTATTACCAAATGATTTGTTAAGAAAACTTGAAAATTAAAAAAAATCTTTTACATTGCTGCTCTGGGAACAAGGTTTTGTTAGGTTTGCGCTGTTAAAAAAAAAAAAAAAAAAAACATAGCTGTAATCAATAGAAGCTTGAAAAATGAAGGTAAAAGTGTAGTCTTCAATTACTGACAATCAGAAGACTCACATCCTTTCTATATACCGAGAAAACACAGCAAAAATAGATTGATATATAGCTGGATTCACAAAGATCTACCTTACAGTTAAAAAAAAAAAAGAAAAGCCCAGTTTACAGATGGTTTGGTGAACCCAACAAGAAGTCCCCAAACCCCGAAGTTATTGAAGTCTATTGGAGCTGAATCTTGCATTTTTTGGGAGCTTTTTTAAAGTTTATTTGCAAGATAATGTTAGTAGCTGGGCACTGCCATAAGTGAGTAATGCAAAAAAAAAAAAAAAGCACAAATGCAGAAAAAAATATGTAAACACTGTTCAAGTAGAAGAGGGTCTTTAACCACCTCACTACAGGGCATTTTCACCCCCTTCCTGACCAAGCCATTTTTCAGCTTTCAGCGCTGACGCATTTTGAATGACAATTGCGCGGTCATACGACACTGTACCCAAATGAAATTGTTATCATTTTTTCCCCACAAATAGAGCTTTCTTTTGTGGTATTTGATCACCTCTGCATTTTTTATTTTTTGCGCAATAAACAAAAGAAGCAACAAATTTAAAAAAAAACATTTTTTACTTTTTGCTATACTAAATATCCCCAAAAAATATATAAAAAAACATTTTTTTTCCTCAGTTTAGGCCGATACGTATTCTTCTACATATTTTTGGTAAAAAAAAATCGCAATTAGCGATTATTGATTAGTTTGCGCAAAAGTTATAGCGTTTACAAAATAGGGGATAGTATTTTAGCATTTTTATTAATATTTTTTTTTTACTAGTAATGGTATCAGCGATTTTTATTGTGACTGCGACATTATGGCGGACACATCGGACATTTTTGAAACATTTTTGGCTCCATTGTCATTTATACAGCAATCAATGCTATTTAAATGCATTGATTCCTGTATAAATGACACTGTCAGTGAAGGGGTTAACCACTAGGGGGTGGGGAGGGGTTAATTATGTTCCCTGGGAGTGATTCTTACTGTGGGGGAGGGGACTCACAAGGGGAGGAGACCGATCTGTGTTTCTCTGTACAGAGAACACACCATCGGCTCCTCTCCTCTGACAGGACCGGTCCCGCTGTGTTACCGGGCAATCGCGGGTGCCCAGCGGACATCGCGGCCGATGGGCACGCGCATCGGGTGCCCAGTGACACGGCGAGAGGCCCAGTGACACGGCGAGAGCGCGCGCGCGCGCTCCCCGGAGTGCACAGAAGGGGAGGACGTCATATGACGCCCTCCCACCACGAGAGCTGCGCCGCCGGGCCGTCATTTGACAGCCGGCGGTCGCAAGGAGGTTAATCACTTCTGGACCAGCCGCCGCATTTTTCCTGTGGCAGGTTGGCTTGGCTGGGCAAATCAATGTTACCTTACATCGCTCATCCTTTTGGCCACTAGGGGCATGCGCGCACACCCGCAGCGTGTGCCCGGAGCCGATGTGAATGCCCGGCGGGCGTCATGACCACCGGGTACCTGCAATCGCTCGTGACAAAGTGAGGATCACACAAATCCTGATTCCTTTAGGGGAGTAGAGGCAGATCGTGTGTTCATACTAAGTAAGAACACCAATCTCTCTCTCCTCCTAGACAGTCCCATCCCCCCTACAGTTATAACACACCTAGGGAACACATTTAACCCCTTGTTCGCCCACTAGTGTTAACCCCTTCCCTGCCAGTGACGTTTATACAGTAATCAGTGAATTTTTATAGCACCGATCGCTATATAATTGTCAATAGTCCCAAAAATCTGTCAAAAGTATCCAATTTGTCTGCCACAATATCACAGTCTCAATAAAGATCGCAGATGGCTGCCATTACTAGTAAAAAAAATGATAATAAAAAAGGCCATAAATCTATCCCCTATTTAGTAGATGCTTTAACTTTTGCGCAAACCAATCAATATACGCTTATTGAGATTTTTCTTACCAAAAATATGTAGGAGAATACATATCGGCCTAAGGGGGAAATTTGAGGGGAAATTTGTTTTTGTTTTTTTAAATTTTAGATATTTATTACAGCAAAAGGTAAAAGATATTGGGGGCAAATCCACTTTGCACTACAAGTGCACTTGAAAGGGCAGTCGCTGTAGATCTGAGAAGGACATGCAAGGAAAAAAAAAACAGAATTTTAGCTTGCACATGATTGGATGATAAAATCAGCTTACCCTCGATCTACAGTGACTGCACTTCCAAGTGCACTTGAAGTGCATTGTAGTGCAAAGTGGATTTTCCTTTAGTAAACTCCATTGTGTTTTTTTTCAAAATTGTTGCTCTTCTTTTGTTTATAGCGCAAAAAATTGCAGAGGTGATCAAATACCATCAAAAGAAAGCTCTATTTGTGGCAAAAAAACGTCATCAACTTTGTTTGAGTACAGCGTTGCACGACCGCGCAATTGTCAGTTAAAGTGCCGCAGTGCCGTATCGCAAAAAATGGCCTGGTCATTGAGCAGCCAAATCTTCCGGGGCTGAAGTGGTTAAACATGGATTACAAGACTACACTGAAAATACACAGATCCCTCTAATAACATGCTTGAAAGATGCCTTAAAGCTGAATGTGCAGTTGTGATAAAGTCCTTTAAAAGTGGCACATTTTGTTTACAAACAGAATCCAGGGATTTGCCATTTCGGGGTGGTAGAAACACCGGAACTAAATGAAACATCCCCAGCTGGCTTCTGCTTGTAAACAAACCAGCTGGGGATCTGTCATGTAACAGCACTAGCACTACTGCCGCTAAGGCCCCTTTCACACTGAAAGGCCTGTATAGCTCCTGAAAAAAGCAGGTCCTTTAACTCCAGTGTGAAAGCCGGAGGGCTTTCACACTAGGGCGGTGCGCTAGCAGGATGGTAAAAAAAGTCCTGCTAGCAGCATATTTGGAGCGTTGAAGGAGCAGTGTTCACCGCTCCTATACCGCTCCTACCCATTGAAATCAATGGGACACCGCTGGGATACCGCCGGCAAAGCGCCAATGCAGCGGCGCTTTGCGGGGGGTTAACCCTTTTTCGGCCGCTAGCGGGGGTTAAAACCACCCCGCTGGCGGCCGAATACCGCGGCTAAAACGACGGTAAAGCATCGCTAAATATAGCGCTGCTTTACCGTCGCCACCCGCACCGCCCCAGTGTGAAACCGGCCTAAGTAACAGATCCTGGCCACCTGGTGTTTATAACAAAACAAGCTGGGGATCCTGAATGGCATCATTGACCAAATATGGTTATGGAAATATTTAGTAAATGGCGTCACTCAGAATCCCCAGCCAGCTTTTAGACATACAGCAGCCAGCCAGAGATCTGTCATTTATGATGGGAATAACCGAAGGGCAGCCATGGAAGGTGGTAGATCGCTGGGATTAAAAAGAAAGTACATCTCTGGATGGCTTGATGTTGTTGGATTTACATCAGGAGACATTATTTAGCCACAAATGTTTCCCAGGACTGCAAATCAAAGCTCTGTGATTAAAGTGGTTGTAAAGGCACAAAATCTTTTTTTACCTTCATACACCATGAAGGTAAAAAACCTGTGTGCAGCAGCTCCCCAGCCCCCCTAATACTTACCTGAGCCCCATCTCGATCCAGCGATGTTCCTAAATTGGCTTTTGGCAGCAGCGGGAGCCATTGGCTCTCGATGCTGTCAATCACAGCCAGTGAGCCAATAAGGAGACGGAAGGGGTGGGACTGAACTGTGGCTCTCTGTGTGAATGGACAGACAGAGCTGCAGATCGGGAGGAGGGACCCGGCAGGAGAGAGGGGCTAGGAGCGCCGGTATGGGACCCGAACAGAGAAGGATCCAGGCTGCTCTGTGCAAAACTGCTGCACAGAATGTTTATACTGTTCTTCCTATCACATGTAAATTGTAAAACTCAATAAAAATCTTTGGTTAAAAAAAAAAACTGCTGCACAGAGCAGGTAAATATAACATGATTGTAATTTTAGAAAAAAAAAACAAGACTTTAATATCGCTTTAAGCCCTACAAAAACAAATTTTGAGGGGCTTTCCTGATAGGTGGGAAGCCAGCTGAAGCCATTTTGTGATCATTTGTTTTGTGATTTGCTATAATAGGGTGCAGTCCTGAGAAACATTTCTTACCATATGGCCGGGCTTGACATGCTCTTGTCAGTGACCCAGCACCCAGTGTTTGAACCAGTTGGTTCATCTGACAGGAGTATGTGAGTGGTTCTACTTTTTATTTGGTTTATAGGAGATACAGTTTATTTTGTTTTAAATAAATAACTTTTTGATAGTGTAGGAATTTTTGCTTTTTTCATATTTCTTTTGGAATGAGTAACAAAGGGTCTGGTTTTAATGTAAATTGAACCTTCCAACAGTTTTTTTGTATGTACTGCCCTTAAAAAACGGCATGCAGAATCAATGGCCTGAAAAGGGAGAAAAGTGAGTATGCATTCCCTGGGACTATACCAGACCACATGCCTTCAGTTTTGGGGAGGCAACTTGCAAGGAAGTTAGGACTTTGCCTTGCAAGGCACCTTGTCTCCATGTTGATGGGGAAAAGGGGCCTTGTCCCCACATCTTGTCCGCCAAAAGGGATGTGGGCATTTTCAGGGGGGGGGGTACTATCAGAATCTGGAAATACCCTTTAGAATAAGAGGACCCTAAGATTTCCACCTCCCCAGGGGAGTGAGTACAGGGTGCAAGTAAATAAAACACTCACACCATAAAAAAGTTATTTTATTTAAAAAAAAAAAAGAAAAAGAAAACAACAGTGCATCCCATGTACATCGAACATGAATCATGTTATCCAGCGATGTGGATCCCTATCAATCACAATGACCCGCTGCAAAATGATCTGCTGCCTTACAATGTTCATCCAGGGCACTCCCCGATAAATGGAGACAAAAGATCCACCTAATTTAAAAATACTGCTTTAATACGTAAAATAATAGATATATTATTATCGGGACAGTGGAAACTATAGGATTGGTTAATACCTGACCATTACAATTTTACAAACTTATTTGACATCACATTCCAAAACCTTGGGAATTAATATGGCATTGCAATCTCGCCTGTGCAGCTGAAACAGCATATTCTCTTCTGAGAAAACTTTTCACCAGATTTTGATTAGAAGCTAACAATTGTCTAAAATGTCTTTCTACACTGTAGCATTAATAATAACCTTGTGAGATTCTTCCCAATTTCAATGCTGTTGCCCTTTATTTTAGACAGATGCTGCTCTGACATACGATGCAGTCCATATTGTGTCTGTCTGCTACCAGAGGGCCCCTCAGATGACAGTCAACTCATTGCAGTGTCATCGACACAAAGCTTGGAGATTTGGAAATCGCTTTATGAACTTCATCAAAGAGGTAGGTTATATAGCAGTAATATTTCATATTGAAAAAAAAAAAAAAAAGGACAATGTAGATCAAATAGAAACTCTATTAGATCAACAATACCAGATCCAGCCAAGAATGCAACTAACTAGAGATATATTAGGTAATTACCAGGGAATTCCCCAGTATCCTAAAATTAAGGAACAATAACAGCCACAACGAGGAGACATAATAAGTAAATTGTAAAGTTTTCTGTATCTCTCTGTATCTTTTTGGATGAGGCCCAAGTCCTTTTTTTATTCAATTACAGTAATGCAACTAACTAGATATTGGCATCTGGGCTATGGCTTCTCTCTGGAGATTTGAGAACATTTGGTTACTTAAATCTTGGTACCCCAGAAGTAAATGTTTTCTGATGATGCTGCAGATTATATACTTGCTATATGTAGAGTGCAGTTTATTGGTTGCATGGAAGATTCATATAGGTAGGGAATAAAAGAATGTCGGGTTTCATTTGTTTTTGAATTGCTAATCTACCTATGGTGGCATGCAGAATAAGAAAATAAGCCACTGAATGCACATTGATTCTGTAATTCAGGGACTGTAAGAATCATGGAGAGGGAAGAACAGTGTTTTCACATAGACAAGGTTGTTGTTTATCCAAAAACTGCAGTAGGATTTTGCTCAGAGGTCATGAATAGTACTGGAGTCTTTTTTCAATTAGTATATGTTGACGTTGAACTCCTGACAAACAGTTAAATACAAAGTTGAAATGCAAATGTTGGAGCTGTTCAAGAACTTGTGATTATGAGCCTGAGAATAGTACAGCTCTGCCAGACTGAGAAGCCAGGATGGTGACCTGACTGTTCTTCGATACAATTAAATAAAACAGCTACTGTAGGTGACATGTTTGCCATCAGCCTGTGACTGGACAGTGAGGAGCAGTAACAGAGATGTTCTCCTGTCAGGATTTTTCTTGCCAGCATATATGAATACAGGACATTTAATTTAGCCAAAGTACTGAACCTTACAGACCCAGCACTGCTTTGCAGGGAATTACAAGAGGCTGCAATCAAGTTAAATTCCAGCATTTATACTAAATACATTTAAAATTGATGTAATGATTTTTTATTGGTTGGTAGAATCATTTGATGTATTTTCAATATCTGCCTGGTGTTCAAGGAAAGATAAAATGTGAGTGTCGCTCTGGGTTATATACTTTCGTATATATTTTTCAAAAAAAGAAAAAATGTATCACGTAAAAATTAAATATTGCTTCTTTTTACATGATTACCTTTGACTCTTTGTTGTAAAAAGTCTGTGTACAGAAAAAGTTGTAGTTTACATACACAAGTGAATAAGTCAGAGTTGTAATTAATCCCTTACCAGACAACTTTATCCCATGTTTTAGGATATAAAGAGTGAGTGCTTCTGTTGAGTTGTTGTTTAGCTATCCCCTAGTGCAGCCTTTCTCAACCAGTGTGCCGCGGCACACTGGTGTGCTGTCAGAGGTTCTCAGGTGTGCCCGATCTCCAGATCCCCTGCCGAACTGTACATCGGCACTGTGAGAAGCTCCGTCAACCTCAGCAAAGTGAAAGAAAAGTGCAGGGAGTGTGCTGTGCTCTCTGCTTCCCCCTACAGTGCAGTACCCGGCTAAATGAGGCTAGATTTGTTTTAAAGATGCTTTATACATGTGTCTGTATATGTGCATGTGAGTGTCTGTCTGTGTGTGTGTGTGTGTACATGTGTCTGTATGTGTGTGTACACGTGTCTGTATGTGTGTGTGTACCAGTGTCTGTATGTGTCTGTATACGTGTGTGCGTGTGTCTGTATGTGTGTGTGTGCATGTGTCTGTATGTGTGTGTGCATGTGTCTGTGTGTATGCATGTGTCTGTACATGTGTGTGCATGTGTCTTATGTGTGTGTGTGCATGTTTCTGTATGTGTGTGCATGCACATGTATGTGTCTGTATGTGTGTGTGCATGTGTCTGTTTGTGTGTGCATGTGTCTGTATGTGTGTGTGCACATCTGTATGTGTGTGTACATGTGTCTGTATGTGTCTGTATGTGTGTGTGCACGTGTCTGTATGTGTGTATGTGTGTGTGTATACAAGTGTCTGTATGTGTCTGTATGCATGTGTGCATGTGTATGTAGGTGTGTGTGCAAGTGTCTGTAGGTGTGTGTGCATGTGTCTGGATGTGTGTGTGTATGTTTCTGTGTGTATGCATGTGTCTGTACGTGTGTGTGTGTATGTGTCTGTGTCTGTATGTGTGTGTGAATGTGTGTGTCTGTGTGTATGTGTGTGTGAATGTGTGTGTATGTGTCTGTATGTGTGTGTGCATGTGTCTGTATGTGTGTGTGTGTGTGCATGTGTCTGTATGTGTGTGTGTGCATGTGTCTGTGTGTGTGCATGTGTCTGTATGTGTGTGTACACATGTCTGTATGTGTCTGTATGTGTGTGTGCA
The DNA here is from genome assembly GCA_028564925.1 of Lithobates sylvaticus. Taxonomy (NCBI): domain Eukaryota; kingdom Metazoa; phylum Chordata; class Amphibia; order Anura; family Ranidae; genus Lithobates; species Lithobates sylvaticus. Next base: position 299,190,782 of record CM053027.1, on the reverse strand, counting down.
TGTGTCTGTATGTGTGTGTTTGTGCATGTGTCTGTATGTGTGTGTGTTTGTGCATGTGTCTGTATGTGTGTGTGTGCATGTGTCTGTATGTGTGTGTGTGCATGTGTCTGTGTGTGTGCATGTGTCTGTATGTGTGTGTACACGTGTCTGTATGTGTGTGTGTGCACGTGTCTGTATGTGTCTGTATGTGTGTGTGTGCACGTGTCTGTATGTGTGTATGTGTCTGTATGTGTGTGTGTGTGTGCATGTGTCTGTCTGTGTATGTGTGTATGTGTCTGTATGTGTGTGTACAAGTGTCTGTATGTGTGTGTGTGTGTATGTGTCTGTATGTGTGTGTGTATGTTACTTTTAATCCTGACCCCCCATTCCTGTACCATCAGAACTGCTTTTGTAGGGCTTGTTTGTGATTGCAGCAAGGACTGCTGCACCTCTGAAAAGCAATCCATGCACAGATCGCTTTCCAGAGGCATTTAACAGGCGGTAAAAAGGCATTATGTTGCCTCCTCACCACCTGTTGTAATGCAGCATCACTACACCGCAACCGTGCAATGCACACAGTTGCGGGGTAGTTGCACTGCAGCCCCATTCACCCTGGGTATACCTCCAGCTGCAGCCACAGCATGTGTACACCCCCAGCTGCTGCCTCTGCAGCTAAAGGGGAGAAGTTGGGGGTGGTAAAAACAGCTCAACCATGTGGTTTTACTGCCCCTCCTAACATGTGAAAAAGCCCTTGGTTCACATCTGTGTGGCTGCAAGCTGCGTGTAGGGCAGCCCATTAACTTCAATGGGCTTCCCTACACACAAAAATGCAGGGAAAGAAGTCCCCGACCATTTTTTTTAATTGTACTGCACCAAAAGCACCCCCCATTTTCCAATGTGTGGGGTACCATTAAGAATTAATGGCACCCCTAAAGAGCAGAGCATTTGTCTGTGTGTCAGGAATGAGCGCGATTTATAACACACAGTAATGTGAACCAAGCCTTGGACTGGGGTGCCTCAAGACTGAAAATACTTTTTAAGGGCGCCCGACTGGAAAAAGGTTGAGAAACACTGCCCTAGTGCTCTTTTATTTTTTGTATCATGTATTAATTGTGTATATATATATATATATATATATATATATATATATATATATATATATATATATATATTTATAAACTGTGCATATATACTGTATATACCACATACAGTTTAGGAGTGGTTGTGAGTCTAGCATACTAACAAAGTTGAACCCCATTGTCATTTGTGCACCAGATTATTTATCTATCGTAAGACAAGCGGTATTTCTCTGATCGCTATGCAGAAACAGACCAGAACATGTAACCTGCTCCTTTAAACTTTTATTCACAAACTTTGTTGAAAATATATATAGTTAGCAGCACAGCTTTTAGATCTGTTATCCAGAAGGTTTAAAAAACCCAAATACAGATATTAAATTTCGTAAAAATGTCACACACATTTTTTTAAATTGGCAATTGGTAGAGCCCAACTGAACAACTTAGTGAAGGCAGGAGCATTAAAAGTGGCATAAGAATGGCAGGGGTTATCGAAAACATGTTTGCTAAAGGTCAGAATATTTTTGTTTGGAAATAATTATGTTTTCAGTCCTACCTGTTCAGAATTCAGCAAAATACATTCTGAAACTTGATTTTCTTGATTCAAACTAAATTCTACTACCAGATTTTTGACAAACATTTGGTAAGAATTAATTTCACTGGTGTTAACCATTATTTTCAGTGAAAGAAATTTGAAAAAGAAACTTCATTAACTTTACTGAATAATCAAATTCTCATATTACACGTCTATCCCTAAGACCACGGCCTTCACCACCCTTAAAATGACAATAGCTCACCCCTGAAAAGTTGTCTCACCAGTCCATCCTCCCTCATTGCCTTCCTGCTGTAGAAGTCTACCCTAGGTAAGCACTGAGTAGTGCCAGAGCTTACTCAAGTGGATGAGATCACTTCTCCCCCAGTCTGAAGATTGCTCAAGCCTGAGCACCATCACATGGGGGAGGTCACATACTCCTGCATACTTGGAAGCCCTACGTTTTTACAGCAACAGGGAAAGGCTTTGAGAGAGCAAGAGCTCAGAGGATGCAAAAAAGAGGCATTGAAGTATGAGCATACCTTGATGGGGAGTGGGCTATCAAGAGACATGGAATGGGCAAAGTGACCTTGTGTTTCTAATGCCGTGTACACACGACCGGTTTTCCCGGAATAAACTCTGAAGGTTTTTCCAACGGAATTCTGATGGAATTCCGCTGAAACTGTCTTGCGTACACACAATCACACCAAAGTCTGACCGTCAAGAACGCAGTAACGTACAACACGTACGAAGGGACTAGAAAAAGGAAGTTCAATAGCCAGTAGCCAATAGCTTCCGTCTTGTACTTGCTTCAGAGAATGCGTCATTTTTGGTACGTCAGAACAACATACAGACGAGCAGTTTTCCCAAACTGGTTCCATCGGAAGAATTTAGAACATGTTCTCTTTCTAGATCCGTCAGAATTTTCAACGTACAAAGTCCGATACACAGGATCGGAATATACGATGATAAGCTTCCGTCTGACATTTTCTGTCGGACATTTCGCTCGTGCGTACACGGCATAAGATTATTTTCCAACTTTTTTTCCATCATTTTCCAGAGAACATTTTAACATTACTATTTTCTTTTACTAACATTAAAATATAATGTAAGCAGACCCCAAAACATTTCACAATATGCAAGTATTTCTTTATGCTCAAAAAAAGCCAAGTTGAAAGCATGCTGGATAATTGATCTGTTACCCGTAAGTTGCTCTTTAAAAAAAGGAATTGCTGCAGGCAAGTTTTTAATATTTACCAGCCAAAGCTTTGGGGATTCAAAACATTTTGAGAACAGGTAGAGTTAGGGGGAGAGCAGATTAAAATGCACTTTCCAATATACAGCAGGCTGATATAATGATAAGTATTTGCATCTGAAAAACCGAAGTTTCCATATTAAATGAACTCATAAAGCAAGAGTGTCCTCTAGGGGCTGATAATATAGTTTAGCAGAATGGTGTCTGAGATCTTTTTTGTATTCAAAGTTGCATTCAGCACATTCGTCTGTACCTTGATGAGTTTTAAAAAGGTATTGAAAATTTGAAAGCAGCATAAGAACATCAGCTGCTTGTATAACTAGGTCTGGCGCTTCTTTCTTGAGAAAAAGTTCAGACTCTGTATCATCTTAGGATCTTGCTTAAAAAAAAATCTGTCGTTTATTTCAGTTTTTTTAAGGTTTTTCGGTAAATGCGAGCAGCATGATGTAAACACTTTTGTAAACATATTTTTATATTTTATCACATATATTTTGATGGTTGAATATCTTTTTATTAATATTATTTTTATTATTCTCTTTTCATTAAAAATAAGAAAACACAATTTTACAGCGAACAGTTGAGGTTAGAAGTATGCATAATGAAATGATAACATTTTGTGACATACAGTGTGGGGGATTTACTAAAACTGGTGCACACAAAATCTGGTGCAGCTGTGCATAGTAACTAATCGGTATATAACATTCAATTAACCCTTCACATAAAACCTAGAGGTTGGTTGCACAGCTGCACCAGATTCTGTGTGCACCAGTTTTGGTAAATCCCACCCAATTGTGATATGTCAATACGTGATATAGACAAAATATGTGTCAATACGTGATATAGACAAAATATGTGTCAATACGTGATATAGACAAAATATGTGTCAATATGTGGTATAGACAAAATAATTATGGCATTAAAAACTAGGAAAAAACAAACAATAGGGGGGAGACAATATGAATGAATCTGGAAACTCTTGACCTGTAAAGGAAGAAAGCTTAAAAAAAATGGAAGGAAGCATAGCTATAGTTTCCTGTTTTCAACTGCATGGGAATGAAGTAGAGAGAGGCATCATGCATTTTCATGCCATCCATGCACAGGGGCCATGCTAATCTTTCTAATATCATTCCACTTTTAGTATATATCCTGCCAAAGCAAAGACTTTATCGCATATATTTTTAACTACAGGGTTTGCCTAAAGGGAAACTATCAGGATCATGATCAGTTGAATTTTGAGGGTTACATGTTTTTAATCTAGTATTTCTAGAAAAAAATCATTGTTAAATAAAATTGTAATTCAATTAACATTTATTACAGGGTGCTTCTATAACACTGGGTTTGCAGAAAATGCTGATCTTTCCAATATGACAACAACTTGCGTGATACATAGTAAATAAGGTTAAAAAATACATGCCCATCAAGTTCCAACTCCTACAGCCTAGGTATAGAGAGACACAAATCAACCTCCTTGTACAACTGTTATTGGTAGCTTAAATATAAATGACTGACACAGAGGGGATTTTCTAAAGGCAAATAGACTGTGCACTTTGCAAGTGCAGTTGTTCCAGGGAGATGAATCTCTGTTGACTTCTGTCATCCAATCATGTGCAAGCAAAAATGTTGTTTTTATTTTTTTATTGGGGGTGATTGGGTATTCTTTGCAAAGTAAAGCTTCATCTGATTTACTAAGCCCTGGAACAACTACCATTGCAAGTGCAAAGTCTATTTGCCTTTTATATGTCCCCTGTATCTAGGAAATGAGAGCTGCTCTATTTCTGAATGACCCAGAAGCACAACAGCTGTGAAAAAAGAGTGTACAGACAACTTAGATCTTATTTTGCCAATTGCATTTATGAAAAATTTCAATTTTATATTTACCTAATTAAAAATATGTGTAATAATGCTCTTATTATAGCTGAATACAGTACATAACTAAACTATATACATTAATTCTATACATTCAGTTTAATCATTATGTTATTTTTAGTGACCTATTAGATAAACGCATATATTGATCATTCTTATAGTGGCCTGACTGCATAAAAGGACAAGGCTTTTACCTAAATAGGGCAATTTAAAGGGTAAGTTCACCTTTGTATGCTTTTTTTTTATTTCAAAGTATTTTATTGAAATTTTTCAAAGAGAATACAATGAGAAATGACATGGCATATAAACATTGTCAACACGAAAACAGGTAAAAATGGTAAACAAGCAGCAATCAGCTGTGACAAATGAGTGAAACTGTTATTTCTCGTGGAACGGTTAGACGGGGCCCCATGTTCCAGCCCTACAGAGGTGAGAGGAGAGGGCTTTCTAGGCGGAGAGACGTATGGGGATCTCCCCCTACCAGGCACCCCATCTGGGAACTAACTGTGCCCAATAGGGAAAGCCCCCACCGCCCCACCCCCCAGCTATGCAGATGCAAAGTTGCAAGTAAGGCCTACCCCTCTGGGTTGCCAGTACCTAAGGTGAAACCTGAAAGTAGGGCACCGTCAATCATATAGTAAGCTACAAAATAGAAGGAGAGGGAAGAGGAGAAAGTAAACAGCAGTAAAGAGAGAGCGAGATGGGAACAGAGGGAGTGGATAGAAGGAGAGTTGAAGGGTGGAGCGGGGGTATAGTCAGGATGTTCGGAGCATCAAATATAGGATCTGGTTCAGGGGATTATCGAGTTAGTGATCCATGGAGCGCCAATAAACATGGCCCAGGGTTCCCATGTGGATTCAAATTTACAGACCGTGTTAGAGATAATACTGGCTAGCTTCTCCTGTGACATAATCCAAGAGATTTTCCTAAGTACTGCTGGGAAGGAGACCCTGGGTTTTTTCCAAGCCTTAGCAACCGTCAGTTTGGCGCCAAGAAGTATAAATCTGATGAGTTTCTGAGAGGCTTTGGTCAAGTTTGGAGTGTGAGCATTAAGAAGGGCTACCATAGGGGATCTGGGGATCCGTATTCCAACTAGTTTTTCAATTAAGTTGAAATTTTTTTTCCAAAATGACCTTATTCTGGGGCATTCCCACCAAATATGGGACATGGAGCCTACGAGTCCACACTCTCTGAAACATAATGGGCTAGCTGTCGGAAAAAGCGAGGCAAGACGTGAGGGGGTGTAATACCATCTAGAAATGATTTTCAGGCTAGCCTCAGTGAGCGTAGTATTCAGGATGCTTTTAAAAGAGCCAAAACTAGCTTTCTGCCAGGTCTTCAGATCCCAGTTAAATTGGAAGTCTGATTCCCAGCGTAGCATGTAGGAGGATTTAGTGGAAGGTGAGATGAGTGATGAGTAGATTGTCGACACCCCCCCCTCTGATCCATGGACTGACCGCACCAGATTTCGTAGTCTGTAAATTGGGGGGGAAGGGGTTTGTCCTTCCAGAGTTTGTGGAGAAAGTGTGAAATTTGTCCAAATCTGAACCGTTCAGAGACCGGTAGGTCCCATTTTTTGGTACAATAAGCAAGAGTAACCGGGCCAGAAACTGTATAAAAGTGTCCGATTCGGTATAGTCCCTTATCCAGCCACCATTTAAATGCTTGTATATTTTGTCCTGGGGGAAAGTCAGGGTTATGGAACAAGTGAGACAGGGGTTTATAGGCCGAGACCAAATTTGTGTTGGAGCGCACAGAGTCCCAGAGGGCGAACATATGCGAGAGGGTAGGGGCCAAAATCGGAGGACGCAATTTCGGATTTGACCAGAGGAGAAAGTCTAGGGTGTAATGCGGAACTGCTTGCCTTTCGATGTGGACCCAATCCGGCTTTTCGTATTTGGAGTACAGCAAGGAGAGCTGAGCAATCCGGGCAGCAATGTAGTATTTATGAAGGTGGGGTAAACCGACCCCCCCTTTCTGCCTATGTAGAAACAAGGTTTGCTGCGGAATCCTATATCCTTTCGAGCCCCAGATAAATTTAAGAACTTTACTTTGGAATTTTTTAAGGTGATCTCTTACGATAGGGATGGGTAGTGCGCGGAAAAGATAAAGGAGTCTAGGGAGCAACGTCATCTTTATTGAATTGATCTTCCCCAGCCAAGAGAGATTATGTTTGGACCATGTTTGGAGGTCCAGTTCCAATTTTCGGTACATGGGAGGATAATTGGTGCTATAAAGGTTCTCCGTTTTGGCCGTAAGCTCGACACCGAGATATTTAATGGAAGAAGTGTTCCAATGAAACTTAAAGTGAGGACGTAGGGAGTCGACCGTTGTAGGGGGAAGAGAGACATTTAATGCTTGTGATTTAGAGTAATTAACCCGTAATCCAGAGATGGTAGCGAATTCGTCTAGAGATTGGCAAAGATTAGGTAGGGATGTCGTCGGGGAAGTGAGGAAAAGGAGGATGTCATCCGCGAAGAGTCCGCATTTGTGGGTCTGGGATCCGCATCGACACCGTGAATATTGGGGTTTTGGCGGATGGAAATTGCAAGGGTTTCTATGGCAATAGCAAATATCAGGGGGGATAACGGGCAGCCCTGTCTAGTTCCCGTAGAGATGGATATAGGTTGTGAACAGTGACCCTGAAGCTTGACGCGAGCAGTGGGATTGGAGTATAGAGCTCGTATCAAACCCATAAAGTTGTTTCCAAAGCCCCAGCGTTGGAGGATCTCAAAAATATAAGGCCAGGAGACTGAGTCGAAGGCTTTTTGGAGATCTAGTGAAAGGAGCATGCCTGATTGTTTAGGGCCCCCATCCCATCCAGTCTGAAGTATGGAGACTATATCAATAGCCCTTCTGATCTGGTCAGGGCCCTGCCTGCCTGGGATGAACCCCACCTGGTCCCTGTGTATATATCTCGTGATGAAGGAAGCCAGACGATTCGCTAAGATTTTGGTAAGGATTTTTAGATCACTATTGATGAGAGAGATAGGTCTGTAATTGCCGACTTCTTCTGGGTTTTTGTCTGGCTTTGGAATAACTGCGATGAAAGCAGTATTAAGATGGGGATCAAGTGGGGTTCCACTTATCTTGGAATTGAAAAATGTAGTGAGGTGGGGCGACAGGGTAGACGGGAATGTCTTATAGTAGGAATTGGATAGGCCATCTGGGCCTGGTGCTGAGTTAGATTTTAGAGCAGTAATAACATCCTGGACCTCTTCTATCGAGAAGGGGGCTTCTAGTATAGCCTTATGTTCTGCAGAAAGGGAGGGAACGGGGATCCCTTTGAGATACTCGGAAAGAGCAGGCTGGACAGCAGAGTCATGTTGACTGTAAAGTTTGGAGTAGAAGTTGTGGAATACTTCAAGAATTTTGGCAGGGTTGGATGACGTACCTTGTCCTGGGATCCTGATTTTGGGCATTACATAGGAGCGAAATTTGGGCGTTAGCCTAGAAGCTAGCATTGATCCCAATTTATCCCCTTGTGTATAAAATTTATTTTTACTCCACCGTATTTGTTTTTCGGCTTGTGTAGTCAGGGCAAGGTTGAGTTCAAGTCTAGTTTTGTCGAGTTCGGTACGCAAGGAGGGAGAGGGACGTCGTTTGTGTTGGGCGCGAAGGGAAGCATATCGATCGTCAAGTCTTTTTACGTCCGCTGCCCGTTCTCGTTTGAGTTGCGTCGTCATTTTGATTATCTCGCCTCTGATGAATGGTTTGTGGGCCGCCCACAGTGTTTCCGCTGAGATCCCGTCGGTTTTATTAAGGGAGAAGTATTCTGTGATTGTTTTGTCCAACGACTGGACTTTTATCGGATCCGATAGCAGGGATTCGTTCAATCTCCATTGACCGAATCCCGGCCTTGGGTAGCGTCTGTGCATAGTTAGAGTTATAATAGAATGGTCGGAGAGGGCAGAATCAGTGATTTTGGAGGAGAGTATCCGGGAAATATTTCGGGGTTTGGGTTAGGAGGTGGTCAATCCTGGCATATAGGTTATGAGGAGCGGAGAAATGAGAGTAGTCCCTCTTTCCCGGGTTGAGTTCCCTCCAGACATCTGCCATGCCCTGAGCATGGATGAGTTTGGCTATCTTAAGGCTTTCTTTGGTGGGCCTGGTGAGTTGGGAGGAAGGGGGTTTGGACCTGTCTAAAGCTTGGTCGAAGGCGGAATTGGAGTCCCCCCCGAAAATGACCGTACCCTCGAGGAACGGGGAAAGAGATGCAAACATACTTTCAAAAAAGGTTGCTTGTCCTTTGTTGGGTGTGTAGTATGAGATGAGGGAGAAGAGGTCATCCTCAATCGTCCCCTTAACAAGTATATATCTGCCCTCTGGATCTCGCTTTTCTAAGGTCAGGGTAAAGTTGCAGCCTTTAGCAAAAGCAATAGCAACCCCTCTGGTTTTGTTTTCTGCGTTTGCCAAAAAGAAAGCGGGGAAGTGGGCATGGAGGAATTTGGGACTATACCGAATCGGAAGGTGTGTTTCCTGAAGCATGACAATGTCAATCTTGGAGGATTTGTAGGAGTTAAATAGCTTTTTCCGTTTTAAGGGGGAATTCATACCCTGTACATTGTGCGTGGCTATTTTTAACGTGTGCTGAGTGCGGTCAGCCATGGGTACTGTCAGGGGGAGCGTGCAAACAGTCATCATCACTAACCTGAAAGTGTTCCGGCCTGTAGAAGGTGAGAGGACATTCTTCTGGAGTACCGCTGGTTGGTGTCCCCGGAATCGTGTTTCGTGGGAATGCGCTCACTGGAAGAAAAACAAGAATTAATTGATGCTCCGAAAGATAGAAAGAGGTGGGGAAAGGGAGGGAAGAGGGAAAAGAAAAGAGGTCCAGCGATCTCTCCCTGGATGGCAGAGTGAACCAGGGGGAGAGGCCCGACCTAGGAATCCTCCTGCTCTTAGAAGAGCAGGAAGCATAAAAGGAGAAAAAATTCTCCATGCCAAACGCGGCCTGGAGATCCAATCCCAACGAATCCGGATGGGAGTCAGAGGGATAGGAGGAGGTGCATGTGTACCGCCCCAGACCAGGACCTTCCGGGTCTGAGGGAAAAATGAAATACATAAACTGGACATAAAACCAGCCCTTAGGGCAAACGATCGTCAAACAGTGTAAAGATGTCGAGTAGACTAGAATAAAACAATAAAAAAAAAAAAAAAAAAAGACAATAACAATAGAGGGGTTTCCAACCCCAGCTGAAGAAGAATAAGATGTCTACTCGGTAGCGACCAATTAGGGAGTAGTGCAGGCAGTGACATTTGGGTGAAAATTCCGCTAGATCCAGCCGGATACTAAAAAAGAAAGCATGGAGCCTGCGACAATGAACAGTTCATCTGCGTTTTGCTAGAAGAAATGATCCGATCAATTTGGCCGAAGGGGTTAGTGAGCGTCTGGGGATATCATACAGGTAGGAATATCTACCGCAAAGTCCAGAGTTCAGGATCGGGAAAATAAAACTGGAGTCTCAGTAGACAAAGTAGCAGGTCAATGTGGGGGGTCGATCAAGACCATGTGAATGAAAGAAAGTTTTCCAAGTTGCACTCAACGTGGACCATTGGGTTGCGATCGGCGATTTTTGGACTTGTTCCATAGTGGATTGGGTGGGCTCGTCGGCAGAGGGCGTTTGTTGGAGGCTGCTGGAGGGATTGAGACGTCCATGTCGGCCTCTTGGGAGATCACCTTGAGTTTCAGAAGCAGGCGTTCGCCGTCAATAAAGTTGGAGAAGGAGTACTCCTGACCTTTTAGAGTAAATTTTACGGCGAAGGGGAAGGACCATCTATACTTGATTTCTTTAGTAGTGAGAGCTTGTAGAAGGGGCTTCAGGGTCCTTCTGCGCTGAATAGTGGAGGGGGCAAGGTCAGCAAAAATTTGTACTGGGTGACCCTGACAAGTCACCTGAGGCATGGTTCGGGCCTGTTTCATTATGGCTTCCTTTACCGCGTAAAAGTGCGGTTTGGCTATGATATCCCTGGGAGTACCATCCTTCCTGGGTGGCCCGAGTGATCTGTGGGCCCTATCGAGTTCAAGGCGGTGTGAGGGGATATTGGGGATCAGAGATTTAATGAGGTCTTGTGTTGCAGAGGGGACGTCCTGGATGGATTCCGGGAGGCCTCTGATCCTAATGTTATACCGCCTGGATCTGTTTTCCAATTCGTCAATGCGGGCTATAGCTGTGTCTAATTGATCATGAAGGGTGGAGATGAGGTCAGAATGTTGGTGGGCTGTTGTGATGGTTTGATCTACCCTGGCTTCAACGGCGTCAATGCGTGACCCGATGCTCTGGAGGTCAGCCTTGATGTCGCCCGTGATTTTGGCAGGAGTGGAGGCAAGCCCTTTGTCAAGTAGGGATGAAAGTCTGAGGAATAGGTCTTCCATATTGAAAGATTGATCCCTGTCAGAGGCTCCACAAGGAGGAGAGTCAGTAAGGGCGGCCATTACAGGCCCTGCTGGGGAAAATGGAGGAGCCCCAAAGGTGCGGCTGAGGAGCGAGTCTGTGGAGGCTGGGGAGGGGGTCATCTCCTGGTGATAGGGCAGTGGAGGTCCTGGGGTGAGCAGTGAATGAGCGGGGGATAAGACTTGCCTGCAATCCTGCTGTGCTTCCATGAGGGAGATCTGAGGAGAGCTGTCCGTTGTGGCGGCCATCTTGGTACACCCTGGCTGTGTGGATGCTGAGAAGAACTTCTCCAGGTTGCGCCGTGTGGATTTCCCTGGCATGCGGGGGTATTCCCTGGTGGTCTGTGAGGCAGATCACCGCTTGGAAGCGGTAGTTAGGTGGGTCGGGCTGGCGCTGTGAGCTCCGTTAGGTCCGGAGCGGTGAGAGGACGCCCTGGCTGTGAGGGGGCTGAGAGGAATGTCTCCCGAATCTAAAGTCAGCGACTCCTTGACCAGCGGAGGGTATTCCCTGGTGGTCCGTGGGGCAGATCGCCGCTTAAAAGCGGAATTTCGGCGGGTCGGGCTGGCGCTGTGATGTCCGGTGGTCTGGGGCGGTGCGGAGCTCCGTGACTAGGCGTCCATCACGGCTCCCTCGCGCATGCGCACTGTGTATGCTTTTTTTTTACCCCCCTATGCACCAATATAGCATTCATGTACTTTTTTTGCAAAAATATCAACATTTTCCATTAAATCTACAGTAACTTACTTTTCTTGTCCTAATCCACGTTTCCAGACGTTTACGACCATTAGTAATGTCTTTCTTCTTTACAGACTGTAGGTCATGACACAGGAAGAAGTTGACCAGCTGACCTCATTAGCACACACCCTGCATCATCCACCCACCCAATCCCAGGTGCACTTTTTTAAATTAAATGCAATCAATCAGTGATCACCCTTCTCACTAAATACACAATCAGATTGCATAGTGTATGCCATCTTTATACAAGTACATAGGAGGGAGTGGACATAAACACTTAGCTGTCAAGCCCCGTTCACAACTCTGCATAGTGGGAACTCACAATCCGTTTTTTATTTTTTTATTTTTAGCGAGGTGGGAAGGCGTTTGGGAGCATTTTCACTCATCACACATAGGGCAGCCCATCCTCCTGAATGGGTTGCCCTACACACAGCAATCGCCCCAAAGAAGATTCAGAACTTTTTTTTAGAGTGGTGCTTGGTGAGTTTTTTTACTGTGAGTTTTGGTGCAGTGCATTTGTGAAATGCAAGGAAACGCACAGATTATGTTCTTGTGTTACTGCACCAATTTCACTTTCAGGCCGCATTCACATCTAGCATAGTGGGAGCACACATTTTGTGTCTCGTTTTTCCTTTGACACGCATAGGGCAGCCTGTTTATTTCAATTGGCTGCACTACACTACATTTGGCTGCACTTCATGTGATTAATGGGACATTTTGGCTTTTTGTGGGTTGCATGTTTTTTGTGTGTTTTGCAGCATTTGCCCCTCGTTTTTTCACATGCCAAAATGTGTGTTTGCTTCTGTGTTTGGTGTGCTTTTAACAATTAATGGCACTGAAAGCGCAACTAGTAATTTTAGGTGTATAAACATGGCCATACACTATACAATCTGATTGTATATTGTGTATTTAGTGAGGGGGAGCTGGAATTTAGAAAAAAAAAGTGTACAAAGGTGAACTTACCCTTTAAGCATTATTGATCAAAAAAAATATCATACAACACTTTCTTTACTGCTCTATGACAAACAATGGCAATTGTAGTAAACTTATCATTACTGTGCAGTCTTAGGGTGCTTGAATCTGGCAACATGATATAAATCTATTGCTTTATGTGTTTTATTGTTGTTATTATTATACAGGATTTATATAGCATCAACAGTTACTATGAAGGTATACATCTTTTTAAAAAGCCTCACTCATTTCACACATTTCACACATTTTCCAAAAGGATGAATGAGGATACCATGCCATGGCACACAGGATCCAAAGAAAATGGTATTTCTGTTTTTAGAACATAGCTATAGTATTTCACACATGTACCAAAGTACAGCCATAAAAGGGGTAGCACACCCAAAATTGATATTTCAGTGTTTGGCAGACACCGGGGTGGTAAACTGCCAGACGGTTTTTATTTCCATTGTCATGTGTTAAAAAAATGTCTGCTCATGTGTTGTTTGGTGTCATCACAAATTCTATGGTCATTATGAACAGGGTTTTAACATGAGTTATGGGAATGCGCCTATAAAAAAAACAGAGGCTTACTCAACCAAGCCCCATACTGTATATATCTAAAATATCACGTTTTGGTAGCTTGAGGTTTTTTTTTCCCAATGGTTTTTATTGAGGATTTTCAGAAATAATAAAGTTCACAAACATTCAGATAGGACATAATCCACTTCCTGTTAACCTCTTAAGCCCCGGACCAATTTGCAGCCAAAGGACCAGGCCCCTTTTTGTGATTCGGCACTGCGTCGCTTTAACTGACAATTGCGCGGTCGTGCAACGTGGCTCCCAAACAAAAATTGGTGTCCTTTTTTTCCCACAAATAGAGCTTTCTTTTGGTGGTATTTGATCGCCTATGCAGTTTTTATTTTTTGCGCTATAAACAAAAATAGAGCGACAATTTTGAAAAAAAAAATGCAATATTTTTTACTTTTTGCTATAATAAGTATCCTCAAAAAATATACAAAAACATTTTTTTTTCCTCAGTTTAGCCGGATACGTATTCTTCTACATATTTTTGGTAAAAAAAAAAATCACAATTAGCGATTATTGATTGGTTTGCGCGTTTTATAGCATTTTTATTAATATTTTTTTTTTTTACTAGTTATGGCGGCGATCAGCAATTTTTATTGTGACTGCGACATCATGGCGGACACAGTCCAGAGATTTTTGTGTAGATGAAAAACAAACAACCACCGCTCCAAGACTCTCCTTACATGCGAATGCTCCTGCTCCTGTGTGGGAGCCCCAGGTGCTGGCTAATAGCACAATGATTAGAAATCAAAAGGAAGAACTCCGGACAGCCGCACACCGGGAAAATAAAATCCAAAGGGTTTATTTAAAAGCAAAAAGACACTACAATCCAAACACGGCAAAAAGGGGGGTACAGAGCTGACGCGTTTCGCACTGTATTTCAGTGCTTACTCATAGCTATGAGTAAGCACTGAAATACAGTGTGAAACGCGTCAGCTCTGTACCCCCCTTTTTGCCGTGTTTGGATTGTAGTGTCTTTTTGCTTTTAAATAAACCCTTTGGATTTTATTTTCCCGGTGTGCGGCTGTCCGGAGTTCTTCCTTTTGATTTCTAATCATGGCGGACACATCGGACATTTTTGACACATTTTTGGGACCATTGTCATTTATACAAAAAACAGTGCTATTTTAATACACTGATTCCTATGTAAATGACACTGGCAGTGAAGAAGTTAATCACTAGGGGACGGGGAGGGGTTACGTCAGTGTGTGTGTGTGTTTTTTTTTACAGTAGGGGGTGTGGCTTTACGTCTGACGTCACTGATCGGCTTCCCCAGGGACAGGGAACAGCGGATCAGTGACAGGCAGGGTAGAAGGACGGGGAGAGGTTTGTTTACACAGACCTCTCCCCATTCTTCAGCTCTGTGACCCGATCGCGGGACACCAGCGGCGATCGTGTCGGCTGGTCCCGCGGCCGCGGTTACGGAGCTCAGGACTGGGTCGCGAGCGCGCTGCCGGCGGCGCGCGCTTGACCCACGGCTGGGCTCTTAAAGGGCAATGTACCGGTACGTTGATCTGCCTAGCCGTGCCATTCTGCTGACGTAAATGTGCAGGAGGTGGTCCTTAAGCAGTTAATGTAATGTTAGAACCCAGAGTCATAGACAATACGTTCGGTAAATAACAAATAGAGCTGAACAATAAGAACAATGAGCCTGAGGAGCTCTGTATCAGACTCATGATGAGGTTGGTCGTGCCTCCAAAACAAAGGATACACCCCTATTGGGAGTAAACTGTGTCTGGGTTGGGGCAAAACCAATCATCTCTCTCTTTTCTATCTTTTCTTTTGCCCAAATGATTTTATCCTTAAAGATTAAAAGAAACTTCTGTGTATGTAAAACATTGAAATAAGGAGTTAAACAACAATTGTGTCTGTGAGTCACATAACATCTGGGTTTGAACATGTACAGTAGAATAATCGTCAAATTTGAGCATCTAAAACACACAAGTGTAACTTAGTCATCCTAACGGATGTACCTGTGAGCTAGAAAGGGGGAAATTAGTCCCCACTGTGGGGAGAAAAGGGTTGGGAAAAGAGGGGGGGTGGTGAGGTAGGCAAATTATAATTGGTCGTGGTACGACTGGGTACTGTTTGAGTCCCTGTGAGTGAAGGGGTCAAATAAGGTGTGTAAAAGGGTAACCATGGAGATACTGAGCCAGGTGATAGGGGTAGGTACAAGAGAGGTGCTATACAGAAAGGAGGGAGGAAGAGGTGTTACTTGTTACTTTCCCCTATTAAACTTTCAATCCCTCCTGTTATTGATGCCTTTGTGCCCTCAGGTCAAGCTCTCAATGGTCATCATTATGTTGCGGGTTCAATAACCTGAGGAATACTGCTGATTCTACAAAATGTAGCCAGTATTCCCAGGTTTTACAGAATTCATCAGGTTTTTCTCTTTACGAGTTGAAGCTAGTCCGAGATACTTGAGGGGGGGGGGGGGGTGTTGTCCTTCCAGTGCAGGGGAATGCAAATTTTAGATGCATTGATTAGGTGAAGAACTAAAGACCTTTTATAGGCTGACTGGGGTAAGGACATGTGGTGGAGGAGATATCGTGTTGGATTGTAATCTGTGGAGTGGGTAGTTATGTTTGTAGTGAGGCATTCCCATCAGATGTGGAGTAATGAGCCTTGTGCTGTGTTTCACTTCCAGCAAAGCAGTGACACATTGGGGTGGCATTTGTTTTGTTTATCTGGGGTCCTGTACCATCTTGAGTAGACTTTGAATCCATTTTCTTGTGTGGGAACATTGGTTGACCCTTTATGGATGTGGGCGTAAATGTGCTCCTAGTCCTCTTGGTGCCTTGGGTTTTTAATCTTCTAATCCCACATAGCCAAGGTGGACATAACAGTTAATCTGACCTCAATATCAGCATGCATGAGTAATAATTGTCAAATTCTTTGTTTTACCCATATGTTTGTGTTGCATTAGGATGTTTCCACTGTAATGTGTTGTCTTTTTTTCCCTATATAGTTATATTCTCATCAATGTGTTTACATATGAAGGCATTTGGTGTGATTCTTGTTTTATTTGTTGCTAAATTGTTTATTACATAAAGGTAATCAGGATGTGTGCTTAATCGGGATACCTTTTCTCATTTCCATAATGTTTTACTGGAAGTATTCAGAGATACAAGAATAGGTACACAAAAGTTACATTGGACCAATGGTCTAAAGAAATATTTGAGTTCCATAACCATAACAGTGATTAAAAATTTTAACCCAATGTAAGGAAAGCGTAGAACAGAATGGAGATGGTTTGTATACACTCAAAAGTTGTATAGATTATAAAGTAAGCATGAGTTTTGTGTTGTAGGGGAGTGCAGCTGACCTGTTTGAATGTTCCCATTTCTGTATAAGTTTTCTAGCTGGTTCTGAAGTTAGTGAAGGCTTACTGCTTACTTACTTCATAGCAGTCTTTAATCTGGTGCTGACAAGTTTTTGGCAATACAAGATAGGAAGGCAAAGAATCTGGATGAGGACAGTAAATGCCATTAAAGTGCCTATTCAAAAATGCCTAAAATGCCTATTCAAAAAGAAACTCCATGAGGTGCATTGGGGACCTTTCTATAGGTTGAGGTGGGGGCTGGAGGATTCATTCAGCCTTTTGAAAAACTGGGTGATTACTGGTCACTTAATCACCTAAAAACAAGCATTACAATTACAAAAGAAAATCTAGCTAGTGTGTCAGGTTTGCATAACTTAAAACAGTTAGGTTTCATTTGCTATTGAGTCTGAGCTGCTGCTGTTTATAGCTTCCCTGAAAACTTTAACCACTTGCCTACCAGCCACGAACACCTCCTTCCTGACCAAGCCATTTTTCAGCTTTCAGCGCTGTCGCATTTTGAATGACAATTGCGCGGTCATGCAACGCTGTACCCAAATAAAATTTTTATCATTTTTTCCCCACAGATAGAGCTTTATTTTGGTGGTATTTGATCACCTCTGCGTTTTTTATTTCTTGCGCTATAAACAAAAGAAGAGGGACAAGTTTGAAAAAACATAATATTTTTTACTTTTTATTCTAATAAATATCCAATTTTTTTTTTTTTTAAACAAATTTTTTCCTCAGTTTAGGCCGATACGTATTCTTCTACATATTTTTGGTAAAAAAAATCGCAATAAGCGTATATTGATTGGTTTGCGCAAAAGTTATAGCGTCTACAAAATAGGGGATAGATTTATAGCATTTTTATTATTTTTTTTTTTTTACTAGAAATGGCGGCGATTTGCGATTTTTATCGTGACTGCGACATTGCGGCGGACACTTCGGACACTTTTGACTCATTTTTGGGACCATTCACATTTATACAGCGATCCATGCTATAAAAATGCATTGATTACTGTATAAATGTGACTGGCAGGGAAGGGGTTAACGCTAGGGGCGCTGCAGGGGTTAATGTGTACCCTATCTTGGTGATTCTTACTGTGGGGGGAGGGGACTGACTGGGGGAGGAGACCGATCGGTGTCCCTATCTACAAGGGACACACCATCGGTCTCCTCTCCTCTGACAGGACGTGGATCTGTGTGTTTACACACACAGATCCACGTCCTGCTCGATTACCGGGCAATCGCGGGTGCCTGGCGGTCATCGCGACCGCTGGGCACGCGCACCGGGGCCCAGCTACGCGGCGGGCGCGCACGCGCGCCTCCCGCGGCGCGCGCGTGCCCCCCAGTGGCCAAGTTGTAGACGACGTCATATGACGGCGGCCCGCCACAGTAGCTGCACCGTCCCGCCGTCATTTGACAGTGGGCGGTCAGCTAGTGGTTAAAGTAGGTGGAGGGGGGAGGGATCAGAGGAATCAATAGCCAGCAGTGAGCGAAAGTCAGAAGGTGTTAATGGAGGCATTGGTGGTAGTATAATCATAATACCTAAATCCTTGGTGAGTGTGTTGGCAAAAGAAAATTACAGCCACAGAATAAATAAGGAGGAAATAATTTTCACTCGTACAAAACTAAGAAGCATGTTCACAAATGCTAGAAACCTGGCTAACAAAATGAAAAAACTGGAGCTGTTGATACACTAGGAGGATTTCAATTTCGTGGGAATATCAGAAGCTTGGTTTGACAGCTCACATGGCTGGTTAGCAACTATCCAGGGGTATTCTTTGTATCAAGGGGACAGGGAGGGAAGAAGAGGAGGAGGGGTATGCCTGTGTATCAAGACAAACAAATGGGGCAAGAGGAAGGTGGAATTCTTGTGGGTGGAGCTTCAAAGGGAATAAGTAAGTATACAATTAATAGTGGAGGTATTCTACAGGCCCCCAAATCTAAAGAATATGGAGGAATTGGATCTCCTATCACAGTTAGAAATGGCAATGAGGCAGGGCAATGTTATCATAATGGGGGACGTTAACTATCCAAATATTGACTGGACATAAGGAACTGCTCTCTCATTTAAGGCTCTTCATTTCTTAAGTGTAGTACAGGATAACTTTATGTGTCAATTGGTGGATTCCCTGACTAGAAAAAAATGCATTGCTAGATCTATTAATTACAAATAACCCATATCTGGTCACAGATGTGGAAATATGGGACAACTTGGGAACAAGCGATCGGAGGACAATTACAAAAATCATTGGAAAAGAAGGCACAAGGATAGTAAAAGAATACTAAATTTCAAAAGAGAAAACTTTTCTAAACTGCACTCAATAGTACAAGATATTAAATGGGACCAAATCCTAGAAACATTGAACACTGAGGAAAAATAGAATACTTTTGGGCAACAAATATAAAAGAGCTAAGATTAAACTTGGGTGGCTAAACTTTAATGTAAAAATACATATTAAAGAGCAAAAATGGCCTTTAAAAGATATAAGGCTGAGGGGTCATTGTCAGCAATCGAATACTACAAGGAATGCAATAAGAAGTGTAAGAGCGCAATTGGGGTGGCCAAGGAGAGACACATAGCAGAGGAGAATAAAAAATCCCAAACATGCTTTAAAACATGGGTCTTCAAACTACGGCCCTCCAGTTGTTCAGGAACTACAATTCCCATCATGCCTAGTCATGTCTGTGAATGTCAGAGTTTTGCAATGCCTCATGGGATGTGTAGTTCTGCAACAGCTGGAGGGCCGTAGTTTGAGGATCCCTGCTTTAAAATATATTAACAGTAGAGTTGAGCGGACACCTGGATGTTCGGGTTCGGCGGGTTCGGCCGAAGTTCGGAAAAAGGTCCGGGTTCGGGACCGAACTTCACCCGAACTTCACCCCGAACTCCGAACCCCATTGAAGTCAATGGGGACCCGGACTTTTGAACACTAAAATGGCTGTAAAAAGGTCATGGAAAGGGCTAGAGGGCTGCAAATGGCAACAAAATGTTGTTAATAGCATGGCAAGTGATCTGCAAACAAATGTGGATAGGAAATTAACTTAAAATAACATAAAAAAATAAAAAATTTAAATAAAATGCTGGAGGCCCTCTTCTCAGCAGAAGAGGTACA
The DNA here is from genome assembly GCA_028564925.1 of Lithobates sylvaticus. Taxonomy (NCBI): domain Eukaryota; kingdom Metazoa; phylum Chordata; class Amphibia; order Anura; family Ranidae; genus Lithobates; species Lithobates sylvaticus. The sequence goes on along the minus strand of CM053027.1, from coordinate 299,170,973 downwards.
GGAAGTCATTAAGAACCTCAAAACTCAATGGCACGATGCCGCACATATGGTGGGAATACCCCAGAATACTCACGTTCTGGAAAAAATTATTCAATTTAATGGATAAGATAGTGGGAAAATAAAATACTTGGAAATTAAAAAAAATGAAAAAATTATAATCTTGACCTAGGAGGACGAAATTCAAATGGAGTAGGAGGTTGAGGTGGCGGTGGATGTGGCGGTGTAGGTGGAAGTGGCGGTGGAGGAGGACGAGGTAGTAACACTGGTTCAAAAATACAACAATGGCTGTGTAAGGCTAGTGGTGAATGATGTGTCGAATTCTGTCCCCCCGTTGCATAGCTGTCCGCCCTGTACTGCGCTTGCTCAGTACGTAGGACAAGGGGATTTCGAAACTCTCCGAAGACGATGCGCAGTGACTCCAGGCTCAAGCCACATCATCCGAGGTTGAAGCCTAGCCAAGCGAGCCCGTGAGGGGCCATGTTACTATGTGCTACCGTATGTCCACTTGGATGGTCGGGCTTGAACCTGCACTCACTGCGCAGGCGACGTTCATCTTTGGAGATTTTGTGAATCTCCTTGTCCTCCGTACTGCGCAAGCACTGCACCTGCGCAGTAAGTGGCCAGACACTATCCGATAGCAAGACAGTTTTCGTAAGAACACCGGTATATGTGTCTATTCTGCACAAGGTATGGCCAAGTCCTGTGGGATCCATGCCTGGTTCATTTTAATGAACGTGAGCTTGTCCACATTGGCTCTGGACAGGCGGCTGCGCTTGTCTGTGATAACGCCCCCTGCCGTGCTAAATACACATTCAGATAATACACTGGCGGCAGGGCAGGCCAGCACCTCCAAGGCGTAAAGGGCAAGCTCAGGCCATGTGCCCAATTTGGAGACCCAAAAAATGAAGGGGGCAGACCCATCATGCAGTACGTGTAGGCGTGTGCACACATACTGCTCCACCATGTTGGTGAAATGCTGCCTCCTGCTAAGACGTTCCATCTCAGCTGGTGGTGCTGGTTGTTGTGGCGTGCTGACAAAGCTTTTCCACATTCCGGCCATGCTAACCCTGCCTTGCAAGGTGCTGGCGGTGCCCCGGTTGCGTTGGCGACCTCTTCCTCCTCCTCTGCCTTCGCCTTGTGCTTCCATCGTACCCCCGCTTCCAAGTGGGAATGCCACCAGCAGCGCATCTACCAGCGTGCGCTTGTACTCGCGCATCTTACGATCACGCTCCAGTGAGGTAATTAAGGATGGCACGTTGTCCTTGTAACGGGGATCCAGCAGGGTGGCCACCCAATAATCAGCACCAGTTAAAATGTGGGCAACTCGGCGGTCGTTGCGGAGACACTGCAGCATGTAATCGCTCATGTGTGCCAGGCTGCCCAGAGGCAAGGAAAAGCTGTCCTCTGTGGGAGGTGTATCTTCTGTGTCCTCTGTATCCCCCCAGCCACGCACCAGTGATGGACATGAGCTGGTCTGGGTGCCACCCTGCTGTGAACATGGTTCCTCCTCCTCCTCCATCTCCTCCTCATCCTCCACCTCATCATCCTCCAGAACTGTGCCCTTGCTGCCAGACAATTGTGTGCCTGGCGCTTGTTGGTGCAGGAACCCACCCTCGTAGCCACTTGTAAATGACTGCCCTGAAAGCCTTGGAAATGAACCCTCTTCCTCCTCCTCCTGTGCCACATCCTCTTCCATCATCGCCTGAAGCGTTTTTTCAAGGAGGCATAGAACTGGGATAGTAACGCTGAGAACGGCGTCATCGGCACTGGCCATGTTGGTGGAGTCTTTGAAACAGCGCAACAAGGCACAAAGGTCTCGCATGGAGGCCCAGTTATTGGCGGTGAAGTGGTGCTGTTCCGCAAAGTGACTCACGCGTGCGTGCTGCAGCTGAAACTCCACTATCGCCTGCTGCTGCACGCACAGTCTGGCAAGCATGTGCAAGGTGGAATTCCACCTTGTGGGCACGTCACATATGAGACGGTGAGCGGGAAGGCCGAAGTTACGCTGCAGCGCTGACAGGCGAGCAGCAGCAGGGTGAGAACGCCGAAAGTGCGCACAGACGGCCCACACTTTCTGCAGCAGCTCTGGCATATCGGGGTAATTCTTAAGGAACCTCTGGACCACCAAGTTCAGCACATGCGCCAGGCAAGGGATGTGCGTCAAACCGGCAAGGCCCAGAGCTGCTACGAGATTTCGCCCATTATCGCACACCACCAGGCCGGGCTTGAGGCTCACTGCCACCAACCACTCATCGGTCTGTTGTTCCATGTCCCTCCACAACTCCTGCGCGGTGTGGGGTTTTTCCCCCAAACAGGAAAGTTTTAAAACTGCCTGCTGTCGTTTAGCCCTGGCTGTGCTGAAGTTGGTGGTGAAGGTGTTACGCTGACCGGATGAGGAGGCGGTAGAGGATGAGGAGGCGGAGTAGGAGGAGTTAGCAACAGGAGGCAAACTGAAGTGCCCTGCAATCCTCAGTGGTGGAAGGACATGCGCCAAACTGCTATCCGCCTCAGGCCCAGCCGCCACTACATTTACCCAGTGTGCTGTTATGGAGATATAACGTCCCTGACCGTGCTTACTGGTCCACGCATCCGTAGTTAGGTGGACCTTGCCACAGATGGCGTTGCACAGTGCACACCTGATTTTGTCCCCCACTTGGTTGTGCAGGGAAGGGATAGCTCGTCTGGAAAAGTAGTGGTGACTGGGCACGACGTACTGTGGGACAGCCAATGACATCAGCCTTTCAAAACTCTGCGTCTCCACCAGACGGAATGACAGCATTTCAAAGGCGAGGAATTTTGAAATGCTGGCATTCAGGGCCAGGGATCGCGGGTGGCTAGGGGGGTACTTCCTCTTCCGCTCCAGTGTTTGGGAAATAGAGAGCTGAACGCTTCCATGGGACATTGTGGATATGGTTGGTGACCCAGGTGGTAGTGTTGCTGGCAGATCCTCTGTTTGCGCGTTGGCAGGTGTCACTGTCACTACAGAGTTGGATGAAGAGGCCGAGACTGCAGCAGAAGAGGAAGCAGGAGGAGCCAGAGACCTTTCTTGATTTTTGCGGTTACTACTCCACTGCATCTCGTGCTTTGCACTTAGATGCCTGGTCATGCAGGTTGTGCTCAGGTTGAGAACGTTTATGCCTCGCTTCAAGCTCTGATTGCACAGCGTGCAAAACACTCGTGTCTTGTCATCAGCACATTGTCTGAAGAACTGCCACGCTAGGGAACTCCTTGGACCTGGCTTTGGTGTGCTTGGTCCCTTGCTGCGTTGGGCAGTAGCAGACGTACTGTCTAGGGGACGGACGCTCCGCTTTTGCACCCTGCTTCCTCTTCTGCTGTGCTGGTGGCTCTGTGCGACCACCGGCTCTTCCTCTGAACTACACTGGTCACCTGCATGATGTTGATTCCATGTCGGGTCAAGGACCTCATCGTCCTCCACATCATCTTCCACCCAGTCTTCACCCCTGCCCTCCTTGTCGGTCTGCACAATGGCGGAAGCAGCAGCAGTTGGCACCTGTGTTTCGTCATCATCCGAGACGTGCTGCGATGGTCCTCCCATGTACTCATCATGAAACATAAGTGGTTGGGCATCGGTGCACACAATCTCTTCCACTTCTGGGGCAGGGCTAGGTGGATGGCCCTGGGAAACCCTGCTAACAGAGTCATCAAAAAGCAGAAGAGACTGCTGCATGATTTGGGGCTCAGACTGATTGGCTGATTTGCAAGGGGGTGAGGTGAAAGACTGATGGACATCGGCTGCAGGTGCCAACTCTGAACTTTCATCAGGAGACTGGGTGGGAGACAATGTGAAGGAACCGGAGGCACTGTCAGCAACCCAATCTACTATCGCCTGTACTTGTCCTGGCCTCAACATTCGTACAGCCTCATTAGGCACGCCTAAATACCGCTGCAGGCTCTGTCGCCTACTCGCACCCGAGGAAGGTGTTTCACTAGTGCGTGTAGCTGGCACAGATCGACCACGTCCTCTCCCTGCAACAGGAGCGCCACCAGCAGCACCACGACCCGGGCCACGCCCCCTTTTTGATGATCTCCTCATATTTTCAAAATTTATGATCTCGCCCTAAATGGGTGTTTTTGTCAATAGCAGAATACACGTACAGTGTCTAAAGCGTTTATGAAAACGCAGAAAATGCTATTGGGAAGAAAAAAAAACACTGCAAAATTAAAAATTTTCGCAATGTTTTTCCAATATCAGAATACACGGATAGTGTCTAAAGCGTTTATGAAAACGCAGAAAATGCTATTGGGAAGAAAAAAAACACCGCAAAATTAAATTTTTTTGCAATGTTTTTCCAATATCAGAATACACGGATAGTGTCTAAAGCATTTATGAAAACGCAGAAAATGCTATTGGAAAGAAAAAAAACACTGCAAAATTAAATTTTTTTGCAATGTTTTTCCAATATCAGAATACACGGATAGTGTCTAAAGCGTTTATGAAAACGCAGAAAATGCTATTGGGAAGAAAAAAAACACTGCGCAATTAAATTTTTTTGCAATGTTTTTCCAATATCAGAATACACGGATAGTGTCTAAAGCGTTTATGAAAACGCAGAAAATGCTATTGGGAAGAAAAAAAACACAGCAAAATGAAATTTTTTTGCAATGTTTTTCCAATATCAGAATACACGGATAGTGTCTAAAGCGTTTATGAAAACGCAGAGAATGCTATTGGGAAGAAAAAAAACACTGCAAAATTCAATTTTTTTGCAATGTTTTTCCAATACCAGAATACACGGATAGTGTCTAAAGCGTTTATGAAAACGCAGAAAATGCTATTGGGAAGAAAAAAAAACCACTGCAAAATTAATTTTTTTTGCAATGTTTTTTCCAATATCAGAGTACACGGATAGTGTCTAAAGCGTTTATGAAAACGCAGAAAATGCTATTGGGGAAAAAAAAAACACAGCAAAATTAAATTTTTTTGCAATGTTTTTCCAATATCAGAATACACGGATAGTGTCTAAAGCGTTTATGAAAACGCAGAAAATGTATTGGCGAAAAAAAAAAAAACACTGCAAAATTTTATTTTTTTGCAATGTTTTTTCCAATATCAGAATACACGGATAGTATCTAAAGCGTTTATGAAAACGCAGAAAATGCTATTGGGGGAAAAAAAACACTGCAAAATTAATTTTTTTGCAATGTTTTTCCAATAGCAGAATACACAGATAGTGTCTAAAGCGTGTATGTATGAACACGCAGAAAATGCTATTGGGGAAAAAAAAAAACACAGCAAAATTAAAAATTTTTTGCAATGTTTTTCCAATATCAGAATACACGGACAGTATCTAAAGCGTGCATGAACACGCAGAAAATGCTATTGGGGAAAAAATAAAAATACAGCAAAATTATTTTTTTTTGCAATGTTTTTCCAATAGCAGAATACACACAGACTATGGTGTATCTCTTACTATATGCAGTGTTGGTCCTAATGGTGCACTGAGCTTGCAGGTAAAACTTTTATATTTTGTCTGGCACTGGCCTCATGGCACTGTTAAAAGACTGTGCACTGCACCCCAGCCAGGGTACAATTGATTTAGGAATCTCTTCAATAATTCTCTCTGCCTCTTTCTTTTCCTTAATAAAGAAACTCCCTACTCTACTCTAGCTATCTAGATCGCTCACTGATCTAACTAATTTGAAGAAAATTAAAGGAATGTGGACTGACTGACTGACTGACTTTATCACACTAACTCCTAAAATCCTCTCTCTTAGCAGCACAGGAACCTGTCTATAGCAGAATGACGCTGTGTGCTGTGTGTCTGGACTATATATAGAGGCTGGATCACATGCTGCACTGCCCAATCACAGCCATGCCATTAGTAGGCATGGCTGTGATGGCTTCTAAGGGCACACTAGTGAAACTAGTGTCGATTGGCTGCCCTGCAGCTGTTAAAAAGGCGCCAATACATCGCCGAACACCGGACCCAAACTTACAGCCAATAGTTCGGGTTCGGGTCCGGGCCCCGGACACCCAAAAGTCCGGTACGGACCCGAATTTTACAGTTCGGGTTCGCTCAACCCTAATTAACAGTAAAAAAGCGAGGTCAGAGCATATTGGCCCGATGATGAAAGGAAGTTGGTTACAAATGACAATGAGAAGGCAACTGTACGAAATACATTCTTCTCTCAGTTTTTACAAAGAAAAAGGAGGGGTATAGTAATCAAGACTATATCATTAGTAACACATCACAGATTGAACCCTGGTGGCTAACAAAGTCCAGTGCCCAAAAAAAGACTTTAAAATCTTAACATAAATAAATCAAAAGGACCAGGTGGCTTATACCTAAGAGTCCTCAAATAACTCAGTCAGGTTATAGCCAGACCATAATTCATAATTTTTGAGGACAGCATACTGATAGGAACGGTACCATCTGATTGGCGAAGGGCCAACCTGGTACTAGTATTTAAAAAAGGGCAGAGATATATTCTTGGAAACTACAGGCCAGTCAGTCTAACATCAATTTGCTGATGAAAAGAGTATAAATATTAGTAATCAGCATGGATTTGTTAAAGGTCATTATTGCCAAACCAATCTGTTAACATTCTACGAGGAAGTTAGCTGCCATCTAGATAAGGGAAGGCCTGTCGATATGGTATATTTGGATTTTGCAAAAGCATTCAATACAGTCTCCCATAAATGCTTAATTTACAAACTGAGGTCCATAGGCATGGACCATAGGCTTTGTTCATGGATAGAAAACTGGTAACAGGGGTGCATCCAAAGAGTAGTGATAAATAGCGGGTGTAACTGGTCTGGAGTGGTGAGTGGAGTACCCCAGAGCTCTGTCCTGGGACCAGTTCTGTTTAATTATTCATAAATTATATAGCGGTTGGTATAAATAGTTCAATCTCAGTGTTGGCTGATGATACAAAGCTAAGTAGGACAATAACTTCACAGCAGGATAGTGAAAGTGAAAGTAAAACTACAAAAGAGCAGGTTTCCTCTCCTGCCAGACAGAAGTGTGCTGTTTTGCAGATAGGTGTAAATGTAAGGATTTGATAGACAGAAGTACAAATCCTTGGCAAGTAAACTAGCTCACATGTTTATATTGTATCTGTGTATTTAGCTGTTTGTCTGTAGTTGAGTTTTAAGCTTCCACCTGCTAAGTGTAATGCGGCGTACACACGAAGGGACAATCCCGCGGGATTATCCTCTGGACTGAAGTCCAGCGGATAATCCCCTCGTGTGTGGGCGCCGGCGGACTTTTTGGCGCCAAAGTACGGCGGACTAAAGTTTGAAGTTTTGTTTTCAAATTATCCGCTGGACTTGGCAGTCCAGCGGATAATCCCGCCGTTAGTGGGCAAGTCCGCGGGACTTTTGAAATGAACGGACTTGCCGCTCATCGGCAAGTCCGTTCATTTAGCACGTGACTTCAGGTTACGTAGCTAGCGTAGGCAGTAAATGCCGCCGCGCTAGCTCCGTGACCTGGCATGGATTTAAAGGGACTCCACACGCCGAAAAAACGGCGTGGGGGTTCCCCCCAAATCCATGTCAGACCCTCATCCGAGCATGCAGCCTGGCAGGCCAGGAAAGGGGTGGGGACGAACGAGCGCCCCCCCCCTCCTGAGCCGTACCAGGCCGCGTGCCCTCAACATGGGGGGTGCCCTGGGGAAAGGGGGGCCGTGCGGCCCCCCCCACCCCAAAGCACCTTGTCCCCATGTTGATGAGGACAAGGGCCTCTTCCCGACAACCCTGGCCGTTGGTTGTCGGGGTCTGCGGGCGGGGGCTTATCGGAATCTGGGAGCCCCCTTTAATAAGGGGCCCCCCAGATACCGGCCCCCCACCCTATGTGAATGAGTATGGGGTACGATGTACCCCTACCCATTCACCTAAGGTGTAAAATGTAAAGTAAAAAAAAACACCCACACTTTTGAAAAAATAGTTTATTGCACTGCTCCGGGGGTCTTCTTCCGTCTTGGGGGTCTTCTCGCCGGACTCCCCCGCCATTTACCAAGCTCTTTTACAGAGGGAGGGGAGTCCGGCTACCTTCTTCGTCGTCGCCGCCGTCGTCTGGGGGTCTCGATCCGCCTTCGGGGGTCTTCTTCCGTCTTGGGGGTCTTCTCGCCGGACTCCCCCGCCATTTACCAAGCTCTTTTACCGAGCGAGGGGAGTCCGGCTACCTTCTTCGTCGTCGCCGCCGTCGTCTGGGGGTCTCGATCCGCCTTCGGGGTCTTCCGGGGGTCTCTTCTGTTCTTGCGGCGGTCGTCGTCTTCCGCGCCGCCGGCGCCTTGTCCTTCTTCTTGTCCTTCTTCCTTCTTTCTTCTTCTTCCGATGTTGACCCGTCGCTGTCTCTGCCCGGAATGCCTGTGCCGATCTGCGCTCGGACTTATATAGGGACATGGGGGACAGGGTCACATGTTCATGTCACATGGTGACCCCGCCCCCTTGCGATGTCACAGTCCCAGCATCCTCCGGGACTGTGACAACACAAGGGGGCGGGGTCACCATGTGACATGTGCATGTGACCCTGTCCCCCATGTCCCTATATAAGTCCGAGCGCAGATCGGCACAGGCATTCCGGGCAGAGACAGCGACGGGTCAACATCGGAAGAAGAAGAAGAACAAGAAGGACAAGAAGAAGGACAAGGCGCCGGCGGCGCGGAAGACGACGACCGCCGCAAGAACAGAAGAGACCCCCGGAAGACCCCCGAAGGCGGATCGAGACCCCCAGACGACGACGGCGGCGACGACAAAGAAGGTAGCCGGACTCCTCCCCTCGTGAAAGAGCTAGGTAAAAGAGCAGAAGAGAGCGGAGGAGTCCGGCGAGAAGACCCCCAAGACGGAAGAAGACCCCCGGAGCAGTGCAATAAAATATTTTTTCAAAAGTGTGTGTGTTTTTGTACTTTACATTTTACACCTTAGGTGAATGGGTAGGGGTACATCGTACCCCATACTCATTCACATAGGGTGGGGGGCCGGTATCTGGGGGCCCCCTTATTAAAGGGGGCTCCCAGATTCCGATAAGCCCCCGCCCGCAGACCCCGACAACCAACGGCCAGGGTTGTCGGGAAGAGGCCCTTGTCCTCATCAACATGGGGACAAGGTGCTTTGGGGGTGGGGGGGCCGCACGGCCCCCCCTTTCCCCAGGGCACCCCCCATGTTGAGGGCACGCGGCCTGGTACGGCTCAGGAGGGGGGGGGGGCGCTCGTTCGTCCCCACCCCTTTCCTGGCCTGCCAGGCTGCGTGCTCGGATGAGGGTCTGACATGGATTTGGGGGGAACCCCCACGCCGTTTTTTCGGCGTGGGGATTCCCTTTAAATCCATGCCAGCTTGCGGAGCTAGCGCGGCGGCATTTACTGCCTACGCTAGCTACGTAACCTGAAGTTACGTTCGAAATGAACGGACTGCTCCGTGTGTGGGCAAGTCCGTTCATTTTCAAAAGTCCCGCGGACTTTTGGCCGGCGGATTATCCGCTGGAGAAGTCCGTGCGTGTGTGGGCAAGTCCACACCCTCGGAAAGTCCAGCGGACCTAGCCGGAAAGTCCCGCGGGATTGTCCGCTGGACTAGGTCCGCCGGCAAAAGTCCGTACGTGTGTACGAGGCATTACACTTACCTGTCCCTGCTATTCTGAGAGGATAGGTAAGTGTTAAGACTTGGGTGGGGGTATTTAAAGGATAACTTCACAAAAAGTTCAGTTATCCTTTTTTTTTATAATGTAAAGTGTTACTAAACCCACAACAGTAAAATCAGTCTGTATATGCAGGAAAGCATACCTGTGTAAAAAGGTTGTTTGATCCTGTCTTCTCCCCTTCTTCCAAAGTCCCCAATTAATTTGCTGATAGAACAGAGCTTTGGGGACACTCTGCACATGCTCAATTTTGGTGTGTATTGCAAGAGAGTTTTTTTTTTCCTTGAGAGGGCGCATGTGATCGCCACTCAGGGCCAATTAGCACTGTCCAGACAGAAGGTCAGGGGTCATACAGCCTCACAGGACAGTCAGAGGAGAATGAAAACTCCTCCTACAAGCTTTAATCAGACACTAATAGAAGTCATACAACTGATACTGTATATACTGCTAATGAGAAAAGGTATTTAGCAGTTTATAGATATAAGGAAAGAATTTGCGCTAGGTGAAAAAAATCTTAATGAAAAAAATGTGTTGGTGAGAGAATTGAACCAAAAATACCGTGAAGGTGAATCCTGCAGCTGAACACTAATAACCCCGGTATAGGGCACAAGAAGAATGAATATAAACAAAAAATGCAGCGCTGGATAATAAAAAGCTGTAGATTACCAGTTAATTATAATAACTCAAATTAATTAGTGAGAATAATGAGTGTTCAGACAGAATGCATGACTAGTTGATACAAATAACCCAAAATAGTTGGTGAAAAAAATGTTCAAACAAAGTTCATGATCAGTGAATAAAAAAACCCAAAAAAAAGGGGGGGTGAATGAATAAACGAATACTCAATCAAAATTCATATATATACTCAAAATTCATAAAGTCCAAGATGATCAAGGAAAATATACAAATAAATTCATGAAAGCTTCTGTGAAGTCAATCCAGAGTGTGGATGTTGATAGTAGTGCAGCCCATCACCACAGAGATATAACAGAAGGGGGAAAGGCTTACCAGAAAGCCAGTGACCGCCCTTATTCAGGGAGGTCAAACTAAGCTTTAGAAGAACAGCCTTGGTGCTGTTTAGGGATGTCCACCGTCCCGATAGATGTCCAGCAGCAACGGATCTCCTCCGGAGTGGCAGCTACTCCCCGAAACTCCTCGTGTGTCGCTGGTGGTCCAGCAATCGGATGGATAATATAGATGGAAACAAAAGGGGACTAGAATAGTGTAGGCGTTTCCAATGGGTTTGTTTATTTAACCACAATAGCATAAACAAAAATAGAAAAAACCTTGCAAGGTAATGGCGGCTCCGTTTGGTCTATGGGACAATACTCGCGCATGCGCAGTGCGAGCGTGCGTAACGAACCCTACGGCGTTTCGTCACAACTGACGTCATCAGGCGTCATTTTTATTATCCAGCGCTGCATTTTTTGTTTATATTCATTTAGCAGTTTATGTTCATTAAATAATTGCATTTGCATTTACTGTGTACTGTGGGAGACCAGATAGAGTGAATGCATGGTCCTGGGTTTAGTAATACTTTAAGACAACTTAACAAAGTACAGAATAATCAAATATTTACATTTCAGTACTTTCAGAAAATGTTCTGATAAAAACTACATTGGTTAAAAGGTCCTAATTATGCATTTGCACTGTAGCCTTAAAGAACAGCATTAGAAATAACAATATAGCATTGTTCTGCTAAGCAGGGAGTAGGATATACTGATTATAAACAGTAGATGCAATGGACCATTGTACCAGGTTAAGACCTGTTCTTGTAAGCATTTGAAAGTCTTGTTTTAAATTAATTCGGCTTCTTTCACTACATTTGCATAACCCAGGCATAGACACTCAAAAAATGGCCATTTCTAGCTGCAGAATGCTTTGGTTGTAAAGAGGCCACAAGTGCTACCTGTGGAGAAAACAGCTACTTAATGCTAAAAATAGCCATGTGGTGCATTGCAATGGTAGATTTTTATGCACACTTTCCCCATTAGGAAACAGAAAATGATACTTAGCTAGCAAGACACTGTTTAAGTGCATGTAGGAGTGTAATATTTTTAATGATGTCATTTATCCTTTTCTAAAATGCTGCAAGATAGAAATATGCATATTGCCAATTTCCAAGTGTGACATTGGCTTGTGGTGCATGCTGGGATTCAAGGAACTGTTGTCAGTAGGCAGATATAGCTTGACATGACAAATAATTATAATAAAAGGCAGATTACAGACTGGTCCTTTTACAGGGTGGTGCACAGCAGTTTTCAAGTTGTTTTTTTTCTTTTTTAGTTTAGAAAGTATAGAACTGCATGGGACTAGTGCAATATACCATAAGATGGCATAACAAATTATAGTGGACCTTCACCTAAAAATGAAAGTTGCTTATATTGTATTCCTACCTCCAGCTTTTATCTAAATTGCAGTTTTTTTTTTGTTTTTTTTAGAGGGGGGAAGAGTTCTTTACTTGACAGGTACTCACACCCAATTCCCTAATCCTTATCTAGGTGAGGATGACTTCCCATGGCCCCCAATCAGCAACCTTCTAACGTCACATATTTCCAGGAGGTAGCAGGACCTGTTTTACCATGCTGCTTTATCTTGATTTTGTGCACGTTAATTGGAGTTGTGAGTCATCAGAAAGTCACAGTCAGCTCCCAAATCCAAGATGGCGGCACCAGAGATCCACAGCCCTTGGAAGAATTGGTTGTAGGGAAGACAATGCTGGACTCCATGGGTTGATATGGAACTCTTTCTTAACCACTTCCAGAGCTGGCCAAATCTGACATTCCTCTCCTACATGTAAAAATCAGCACTTAGAACCCCCAAAAATTATATATTTTTTTATGCAGAGGCCCAAGAGAATAAAATGGTGGGTGTTGTATATTTTTATGTCACACAATGTTTGCAGCAGTTTTTAAGATGCATATTTTTGGAAAAAATTTATTTTAATGATTTTTAATGCTCAAATTGCATTCACCCATGTAACGTGCCAAAACTACGGTACCTAAAAATCTCCGTAGGCAACATTTTAAAAGTCTTTACAGGTTACCAGTTTAACATGAAACAGCCCCATATAGTACTTGATTTTCTTTCCTTCAACCATGGGTGGAAGAAAAGAAGATCACTTGTTTCCCCCATGATTCCCCAATGAACTCATTCAATGTGACAGCATGAGCAATGACAAGTCTTCTTTATGAAGAAATCTGGTGTCTATGAGACCCTATATCTCTCCTCTGGCCTCCAAAGCATTAGCTCAAACCAAAATCGGTTTGATATGACTTTCACAAGCCAGTAATGACTTGTTTACATGAGACCAAAATGAGAAGTGACAAAATCCTCACTGCTCTCAGTTTCTGACATTACACAGTGGGAGGAACAACATCAGTTCCTCTCACTGTGTCCCAGGAACCAAATGCCGCTGGTTGCATTCTTACCAGGCCCCCCGATTGGACAGGATAGCCAAGTAAAGGCAGCGGTAGTACCAGGGGGACCCGCTTTCACCACCTGTAAAGTTAATCCAGTGGCTGTTTAGCTGCTCAAATTACATTTACAGAATGCAGAATCACCGGCTGAAATAAATTATACCGGGATCATGACTGTAGCTGCAGTCATGATCCAGGTATAATCACTTCAACCTGCTGCAAAGTATTTACAGTATACAGTATTTGTAGCTGCTGACTTTCAATTTTCAAACCATTCTTCTTTAAAAAATGATTTATCAGAAAACATAACTGAAAATAAATGTGTCAAAAGCCCCTCTATTAGATATTTTTTATAAAATCTGAGATTAATTTATTCAAGCTTATTTGATAATAAAAATATCTATGCTCACAGAGTATCAGTTAAAGTGGACCTAGCACATTTTAATGTCAAGTGAACGCATTTTAAATAATATGTGAAACAGATATTTATTAGCACAGGTTTACCCCTTACAATGTCTTCATTCGGTTTGTATCTCCAGATGTAGGGTGTTATCCTTGTTCTTAGACTAGGAAGGGTTGATAGAGTATCTACTTCCAAACTGATATGTTGGCTGAGAGATGTACAGTTCTTGCCTGTGTTATAGATCAAGACCTGCTACAGCCTCTTACTTTGTGATTAGCTTTAAGTTACAATATTACAGTATGATCACTGAGGGAATTAAGACTGGGGAAATACTTCCTCCTGTCTGCAGCTGACTGATGACATAATTTCAGCCTAGAGAAAATTACCTGGCTGAAATCAAAGCATTGTTTTTTAACCACTTCAGCCCCGGAAGAATTTACCCCCTTCCTGACCAGAGCGTTTTTTGCTATTAGGCACTGCGTCGCTTTAACTGACGATTGCGTGGTCGTGCAACGTTGTACCCAAACAAAATTGACGTCCTTTTTTTTCCACAAATAGAGCTTTATTTTGGTGGAATTTTATTGCCTTTTATTTCTTGCGCTATAAAAAAAAAAGCGACAATTTTGAAAAAAACACAATATTTTGTACTTTTTGCTATATAATAAATATCCCCATTTTTTTTTAAAAAAAAAGCTATTTTTTTCTCAGTTTAGGCCAAATTGTATTCTTATACATATTTTTGGTTAAAAAAAAAAAAATCGCAATAAGCATATATTGATTGGTTTGAGCAAAAGTTATAGCGTCTACAAAATAGGGGATAGATTAATGGCATTATTATTATTTTTTTATTTTACCAGTAATGGTGGCGATCTGCGATTTTTATCGTGACTGCAACATTATGGCGGACACATCGGACAATTTTGGCACCCATTGGCATTAATACAGCGATCAGTGCAATTAAAAATGCATTGATTACTGTAAAAATGTCACTGGGGGGGGCGGTGAAGGTGTTAACTGTGTTCCCTGCTATGTGATTCTAACTGAAGGGGGAGGGACTAACTACAGGAAGTGACAGTGTCACTAGGGGGCGGTGAAGGGGTTAACTGTGTTCCCTGCTACGTGATTCTAACTGAAGGGGGAGGGACTAACTACAGGAAGTGACAGATCGTGGTTCCTAGCCAATAGGAACACACGATCTGTCACTCCTAACAGAACAGGAAAGTGTGTGTTTACACACACCCGTCCCTGTTCTATATCTCCTGGTTACGATTGCTTGTGGCCGGCGGTCATCGCGACCGTCAGCCGCGAGCATCGGCACCCCTGCTATACCTGCCGCAGTATAACTACAGACCTTGCACTAATATAAGAAAATCCATTTGTTTATTCAGATCCAGAGCCAAAATGTTACAGTAAAGTTAATATACTTACTTTCTGCCTGTGATGCCTATGGAGGGTAATAATATGATTCTTCTGACAAGATCCCTAGGAATTCTGGGTATCCAAATCCCATGAGAGCACAGTGCAGGAGCATCTTGTCATGAGATTTCATCAGAAGAATAGAATAGTGGCATCCTCCCTTGTAGAGAAGAAGCATAGGATAAGGTGAACATATTTACTAACCTTTCACCCCACAGATGTTTTTACTTGCAGCGTCATGGCAGTGGGCCTTCTTCCAAAGTTCAACATATATGTGCAACAGTGTTAGTGTTGGAAGCCTGGTGCACAGCTCCCTCTAAACACAGAGTCCAAGCTGTTACCAAAAGCTTTTGGTCTCTTAGTAATGATCAGGAGCCAGGAGGACAAGCTCCTGATCACGTGATCACTGTGATAGCCTAATTGGCTATCAGTGAAAAACCCACCCCTATACCCTCTGCTCCTTCTGAATGGAAAAAAGATACAGTGATGTACATTGTGCATTGTATTTCCATAGAAAAAATACTAATAAAAAAATAAAAATAGATTAGTGTCAGTGTCAAAAAAGCAAAAGCAAAACAGGCACTATTGTTTCTTGGCCCTTCTATGGGTACAAAAAACAAACAACATACACAGGTGGTAATGTCACAAACCTGTGAAGCAGGAGAATTATTATTATGATTTTGTTTTTTTGGCAGAAGATCATGACAATGGCAAAAAATATACAGCTAAATATTTTTTTTTTTTAATTATATTTTTTATTTATTATTTTTGGCCAGGTTTTCTTTGATAATAAGAAAAATCTAGAGATATACATTACTATTTACCACCGAAAGGCCCAGTTTATCCTAAAAAAAAAAAAAAAAAGTATATTTCATCTGCATACACTAAGTAACTGCATTAATGCATTAAGGTTTGTTTTGCCTTCAGGCATTAAGGGGTTACTTGCAATCTTTTGGCAAAAGTGGAGGCCTGAATAACTGAATAACTGAGTAGACCTTGTAGTACAAAGTCCCCTTTAGTGATAAAAGGCACAGCATTATTGAAAAATTATTCTGTAACTGCATATTGTGCAGGTCAGGGATTTATTCATGGAGAACTGTAAACTCACTGAAAAGTACACTCTAAAGATTACCTGTATTTAAGCAGTAAACACAATGCTGTAACGGAAAAAGGTATGGTGGGGATGGGGTATGGAGGTAGATCCCATACTTGAGTCTGTCACTAAAAGGGTCTTTTTACAGGTGGTTGCTTTGCTCTGTTCAGCAGGGGATCTGTGAGCATATTCCCTGTTGATTAGGAGAAGAATGGGATGGATGTCAGTTTTGTGACATCTATGCCATTTAGTTTTTGTCTGCATAATATTTCGGTCCAGAAAAATGGAAAAGGATGCAGTTATTTTCCATTTTCCTTTTTGGAGCTGGACAGATTTGGAGGTAGGTGGATGTACATCCACCTGCCCGTAGAGTGCATTGATCTCCAGGTCAGAAGCCCATATAAATGGGGCCAAAAGGAGGTTTAGTTATGTTTTGGAACAATCACAATTGAAGAAAACAGACAGGAAGAAAGGATAATACTCAACGCAGACAGCCGAAAGTCTAACCCTTCGGCCCTCTTAATAATCCTGCATCAAGGTGCATGTGCTAAGTTGGCATGAGTACAGTGAACATAGATAAGATACATTAAATTAACTTTCTGACTATTGCTTGAAATTGCTCTTTAATTAAAGATATTTTGCACATTGTTGCCTAATTTCTTATGCCATGGTCCCCCCCCCCCCCTTGATTTTATTGTTGCATTCATATTAACTCAAAATAAATGTCAAACTCCTTCCTTTTCCATTTTCGTGTTCTTCCTGTGCTGTAGTTTTTGCTCCATTTTTTTTTTTTGTTTTATGTGTACTTCATTCAGTTGTATTATACTTCTCTGGCCTTATGCCAAGAACTTGTCAGAAACAGAAGAAAGGAAGACTGTAAATAATTTGTTAGACTCTATTCTTTTTGCAAATGCCTGGGAGCATCTTCCCTGCTCGATGCTGCAGCCTGAGACTGCGAGTTGCATGACAGCTTATCAGAGCTCCCTTTGCCCTTATAAAACGTGATGATGCCACTATATTAACCTGAACACATCCTTATACAGTAAAATTCCTGTGAATGCTAAGCAAACGTAAATGTTTCTTCCTACTAGCAAATGTTTGAGGTTTATAACAACTTACCCCAAAACATTTAGCATTTAAGGATATTGATGCTACAATCAGAAAAGAAGGCAAGGTACACATATCATTCACCATTAATAAGTGATGTGATGATGAAGCAAAATGTCAGAATATGTAAAGCACTAAAGCATGTCGTAGCATGAAAATAAGTCAAATGTGCAATGTGAAAATAAACAGACCTAGATATGACTTGTAGCAATTCTGGAAGATCAAGGGAATGAATAAATTCACAAGGAAACTGCTGCTTATTTGCATCTGCAAAGTTAAAAAAACTAAAATCTTAAACAAAAATAAATTCAAAGTTTCTAATGGCACAACCGGTAAGATTTTCAGATATTATACAAATAATTACTGCTCAGTTTCTAAAGCTGGAATAGGTGCTAATACAGAAATTTGTAAATCTTCTTAACTATATTTTTAAAGCTCAATTCCATGTTTTCCCCCATCCTCCACCCCCCCCCCCCATAAAGTCCTCTCACCATTAAAAGGTTACTAAAGGCTCAATTTTTTTTCTTTAACCACTTCAGCCCCGGAAGGATTTGCTCCCTTAATGACCAGGCCATTTTTTGCGATACGGCACTGCATCACCTTAACTGACAATTGCACGGTTGTGCAGCGCTGTTCCCAAACAAAATTGACGTCCTCTTTTTCCCCAAAATAGAGCTTTCTTTTGGTGGTATTCGATCACCTCTGCGGTTTTTATTTTTTATGCTATAATAAAACACAAAGCGACAATTTTTGTTTACTTTTTTCTATAGTACATATCCCAAAAATATATTAAAAAAAACAAATTTATTCATCAGGCTGATATATATTCTTCTACATATTTTTGGTAAAACAAATCACAATAGGCATATATTGATTGGTTTGCGCAAAAGTTATCGCATCCAAAAACTATGGGTTCGATTTAGTGTTTTTTATTGTTTTTACTAGTAATGGCGGTGATCTGCGATTTTTAGCAAGATTGTGACATTAAGGCGGACACATCTGACCTCAAGTGATACTTTTTGGGGACCAGTGACATTATTACATTGATCAGTGCTATAAAAATGCACTGATCAATGTAAAAATTACACTGGCAGGGAAAGGGTTAACACTAGGGGGCGATCAAAGGGTTAAGTGTGTTCCCTGGGTGTTTTCTAACTGTAGGAAAATGACAGATCACTGTTCCCGATCACTGGGAACAGAAGATCTCTGACATGTCATCTGGCAGAACAGGGAATCACCTTGTTTACATAGGCAGTTCCCTATTCTATCTCTTCTCACCACGATCGTGGGTCGCCGGCGGACATCGAGTGCAGCCAACCCATGGGCACGCTCCCACAGCATGCAGCGGGAGTGAGAGAGCAGCCGCAGGCACGCGCCCACCCGTAACTGCCCCTGTGTGAGCCTCTGTACAGGTACAGCGATTCGTGCAGTGCTGCTGACCTGCCGCAGTAAATATATATATATATATATATATATATATATATATATATATATATATACACTGTATATATAGTATATACAGTAGATAGATGGTAATATTACAGGTCCTTCCTCTTCTTTGTTGGGTCAATATTTATACAGCTTGGGATGCTATGGGGCGGCTTGCTATGGGGGCACATGGAGAAGGGGAGGAGCCAACATTGCTGAAGAGGAAGTTTGGTGCTGCTGTGTGCAATACCATTGCACAGAGCAGGTGAGTACAACATATTTATTATTTTCATTTTACAAAATGCCTTTAGTAACACTTTAGGAAAATAAAGATTTGTTTTAATGTTATCTTAATGCTCTTAAGTCAGTTTTATTTTAGTTTCTTAGCTTTATTCGTTATTTTTCTCTCTGACGCTTTCTCTCTCGCTCTCCCTCCCTCCCTTTCCCAACCTATCATCTAGTTGCATTAATATATAATTTTATTTCATTTTATCAAAACACTTATTTATAAACACTTTATTATAATTCATCAGTGTTATAAGATACAACCTTTAAAAACAACTAAAAGCTTTGTTCTATAGGACATGCACGTGTAACGCCTCAATTAGCATCACCATATGCAAACAAAATCACCCCAGATATAATCCTTTTTATATACTTGCATCAAATCTATGAATATTCCAAAACTTTATGCTTTTGTCTCGGGCCTAACAAGGAGTCATCTTATAAACCGGTTGCGCTTATGTGAGCTAATGTAGTCCACAATGATTAAACAGTATTCACATGGTTAGAGATGTATTGAAAAAACAGGGATGATAATTGGACTTTCCAAGATTACTTGCTCCAGAGCTTAGTAAACAAGGTAAAACCTAACTTTGCAAAGAATGCCCAATCACATACAAAGAAAATAAACAACATTTTTGCTTGCACATAATTGGATGATGGACTTAAGCAGAGCATCACCTCATTTACTAAGCTCTGGAGCAAATTACCTTGCAGAGTGCAAATGCACTTTCAAAGTACGGTATACAGTCTATTTGCCTTTAGTAGGTCAACCCCTCGGTTGTAATGCTGCACCAGTTGTTAAATAATGCCACAGATGGTCATTAATAGAAGGTGCTAGGACAGACATTTACGGTAACAGACCTCTAGGTGCTCTTATATAGGTGGAACTGTTACACAACTCTTATGCCCCGTACACACGGTCGGAAATTCTGACCACAAAATCCGTCTGAATTTTTCTAACGGATTTTGTCCGACACTGGTGTTGCATACACACGGTCGGACAAAGTTGTCGGAAAATCCGATCATTCTGAACGTGGTGACGTTCGTTGCGTACGATGGAACTACGTAGAGGCTAGTAGCCAATAGGTTTGGTCTCCTAATTTGATCTGAGCATGCGTGGCACTTTGTCCGTCGGAATTTACACACGATCGGAAAAAGTCAGATCGGATTTTGTTGTCGGAAAATTTGAGAGCAGGATCTCAAATTTTTTCCGTCGGAAATTCCGACAGAAAAAGTCCGATGGAGCCCACACACGGTCGTATTTTCCAACAACATGGTCCAATCGGACATTTTCCATCTGAATTTTCGACCGTGTGTACGGGGCATAATAGAGTATAAAGCAGTATGGCTGTAGTCTAATTGGAGGTACCTTACCTGACACATGTAACTAGGGAGTAGAGTGTTGCAGAGGCTTGCCTACAGAGTACAGTATGTCCCCAGCTCTTACTGTATATAAATGTAAATAGGTAATATTGAGCTGGGGTATACGCCTTACAACTATTGTATAAGAGAATGTCACTGTATTACTTGTTTCAGACATGCCTTCCAGACTTTCATCAGGTCTACCAGGGGGTTATGCACTGATCCTGAGCACCGTGTTTCTTTTGAATGTTGCAGCGCAAACCATCAATGCCATCTAATTATTGTCAGCAATATCAGACAGTCTCCTTATGACTATAGATTTCTATGGGTTGTTCATCATACATAATGTGCTCACAACATGTCTGACAATTTCCCTTATTCTCCCCAGGCAAATATCTACCCCAGAAAAACAACACTTTCTTAAGCAACACCTTCAAAGTAACCATCCATCACTCAACTCTGCACCCCTCTTTCATAGGTTACTCCCCCCCCCCCCCAACATCCACAGCTCAAGTCTGTACCCCCTAGCCACATATTACCTTTGCACCCCCTGTCTAAAACTTATTGCTGCACCCCCTATATAGTTTTCCCCCTCCACAGCTTTCAACTTCATAACCCCAGTGGTATAGCATGTGGAGGGCACAGGAGTGGTTGCTCTGAGTGCAAAGTTTTGAAAGAGAAAAAAAACAGGTTGTAGTGTGATGTAGGAGCCCTCTGACTGGCTCAGTGGGACATCAATGAGCGCCTAGCACAAGGCACTGCATGGCTGTGGTAGGCAGGAAGCTAACCGCTCCATCCCACCATAGAATGCATCTCTGCACCCAACTCTCCCTCACGCACAGCTCTAACCTTGGCACTCTCCCCCTTCCCCCCACATCTCACCTTTGCACCTAATTAGATTCCATTTTCATGATATGAATTTTTTTATCATGGCTATAACAGCTATTTAATGCACTGAATAGTCCAACAGTAGCATAGCTCCCAACCTTCCCTGATTTGGAGGGACTGTTTCTATTTTGGAACAAAGTCCCTCTTTTCTCATTTGTCCCACACTTTGATCTGACGTATATACCCATATAAAAGCTCTATCTATCTATCTATCTATCTATCTATCTATCTATCTATCTACCTATCAAAGTCTTTCACCCATTTTTTTAAATATTGCCTTTGTAAATTTCAAAAGCCATATAAAGGAAAAGTAGTGGTAAAAAAAGCTCTTGTGGGTTTAACAAATTAATTTTTAAATTAATTCTCAATGTAACTGTTGTGTGGCAGGGATGTGTCCTCCGCTTAGATACCTTTTGCTAATAGGTGTCCCTTTTTCCCATTTCAGAAAGTTGGAAGGTATGCACTAGGGTTGAGCTTTCAAATTAGAAGGAAGGAAAAGTAGAAAAATCAGAACTCATTAAAAAGAAAATCTGTTTATGTTCCCAGTTGTAACCAGTCATATGTTGATTGTTATATTTCAGGCCATATGGACTGCCTTGTAAAAAGCTTCTTATGAGGAAAAGTTTTTTGCCTATAACAATCATTTATGTGTTTCCATTCAGTACTAAGCCTGGCACTGATGCCTAAAAATAGTATCCTTTAAACTCACTGCAGTGGAAACAGAGCTAGCGGATTGTTACTTCCATAGAAGTAACTCTGAGTCCCCACTAAACTGTGTTAGCTGCATAAGAGAGATAGTCTGTTTCTTGCATGGATATAACCACCTATCACTATACTTTTTGTATTATTTATATTAGATAAAGTTGAAAAAAATGACACATGTAATGCTCACTCCCATAGGAGCTGCTGGATTTGTTGGGTCTTTCCCCCACACAGCCAGGCAACAGGAATTATTTATTCACAGGCATAACACTTCACAGGCTCAGTAAACAGTCTAGGGTTTTTTGGTTTTGTTTTCCTTTATTTAGGGTATAACTTGGATAGGGTATGGGGCTGCATGGAATGCCTAGAACTAAAGAATTTGAACAAACTCTTGAGGGCTTACTAACATCTCTGGCAACTAAGAACTGGCTTCAAATGTGCTGTTCACCCGTGAGAATGATGGTGCAGCTAAAATAACTTAAAGGTTCCAAACTAAGGATGTAGGTGCTGCTCTTTGCAGGAATGCCAAATTACCTGGCAAATGCTGTCCCAAGCTAGAGGTATGGGGTTGCTTTTGGCTGCTTTGTCTCTAAGCTGTCCTTGGTCCTTGACATGTAAAATTTCGTAGACTTACTGTCCTCTCTGTACAGGTTTGGGATAAATGTGAAATGGAAGTTACTTACTCAGTCCCTTTAGGTGGTTCCTGGAATCCAAGAGGCTACTGTATAGGCCTTTTGATACACAGACCGGGCCTTGCTCCTCGAGAGGGCTTCAGCTAAGCCTAGGTGAGGCTGGCAAAGGGTGTGAGACTTCCAGCTGCTTATTCTCTTTTCCTCTCTCTTCCTCCTCACCTTCCGTCTGCCCAAGGGCAGAGACCCCTAGCACACGGGCCCTCTCCAAGCAGCTGGACCCTGAATTCTGCTCTCCTGACTACCAGGCTTTTGACTAATTATGGGACTGTTCCCCTCCGACTGAGCCTTGCCTCCTCAGGGATTAATGGGAACATCATATACATCCAGGCTACAACCTCTGTTCCTTCACCCTCTAAGTTCTAGAACTATCCATTGGGTTCTAGAAGCCAGGGGGGTGCTAAACACACTATATGTAAGTTTACAATAGTCTATTTGTTCATAACTAAAAATGATGTTAGAATATGCAGCAGGTGTATGTACAGTATAGAGAACTGTTTAAAAATAAATATATGTGCACTACAGCTCATGAGCTGTGGCTCTTTGTATTCTCTAGTCACACGTCTTTAGCTTCACTACCCCTTCCTTTTGGAATCTTGCCAGAATAACTTCTTTATTGTCTATGGATAAATAGCCCTCGTGTGCAATCAGGTTTTAAGATTTATGGAAAGTCTTAATGACAGTGGATAAATAAACAAGTATGCCACAGAGTCCAGGGATTTGCTCTGAATACTAAGCACTATGAAACCAGGCCAAGCAAATCCAGAAAGCATTCTGCAGTCTGCACCTGGATCTTTGCAGCAGAGGTGGTCAGATGTATTCATCAAATGCAGTGGCAACGCACGCAAACATGTTTATACCGATCCTTATGTACACAAGTATTTTATCCTGGCAGTGAACAGTAATACATAAAATAACATGACCTACTGCACTCACATGTTTACCATTATTCCTCACACCATGCTTGGAAAATAAGCAATGAGATTGTCAGCGTAGACTTGTTCAGATTTACATCCCTGGAACCTATAGACAAAAAATCGTTTCAACAACTCATCCTCTTCTGGTCAATTTTGTGGAAAAAAAAGTTATGCTGTTGCAGAAAATGAAAATCTGTTACTCTTAGATGTATAACCACAATAGTCATGAAAAGGTGAAACCTAAAATCACATTCAACTTTCACAGCACATTAAATTGAACAGCAAAATGTCAGCATGAAGACAGTTTGAACAGAATAACATCAGCATCCTTTGACATTTTACCAAGTATGCAAATTTAAATCTTTTGTCTACTTTTGTATATTTGAAAGAAGAAAATGCTTCAAAACATTGTGTGTCAATAAAGGCAAATCCTTTTCATTATTTTTTCTTTTTCATGCAGCATGAACACAGACAAATACCATGGTCAAATCAGTACATAACCTGGGTGCAAGTAGGACAGGTTTTATCCAAAACATACAGCTGTATCTTAACCACCTGACCTCCGGGAAGATTTACCCCCCTTCATGATCAGGCCATTTTTTGCGATACGCTACTGTGCTACTTTAACTGACAATTGCGTGGTCATGAAACACTGCACCCCACAAAAAGTATGTCATTTTTTTCACCACAAATAGAACTTTCTTGTGGTATTTGATCACCACTGCCTTTTTTGCGCTATAAACAAAAAAAGACTGCCAATTTTGAAAAAAAAAAAGAGATTTTTTTTACTTTCTGGTATAAAACATATCCTAAAAATCTAAATTCTTCATAAATTTGTATTCTGCTACATATTTTTGTTAAAAAAATCCCTATAAACATATATTGATTATTTGCGCAAAAGTTATAGCATTTACAAACTATAGTATATACAGTATGCTGGAATTTAGTTTTTTACTAGTAATGGAGGCGATCAGCGACTTATAGCGGGACTGCAATATTGTAGCAGACATTCTAACACTAACTGGGAGCCAGTGCTAAATATATGCACTGTAACTGTACTAATGACAGGGCGACCATAGGGTTAAATGTGTGCCTAGCCAGTGTTTTGGTGTACTGCGTGTGCTGCTTTTACTATGGGACGTGATAAATTCTATTCCCTGCTTTGCAGGGAAAGAAAATCCATCACTTCCCTGCTAAAGGACTGAGCGCTGCCTATTTTACATAGGCAGAGCTCTGACCTGTGTGTCTTTCCGACAATCGCCGGGTGCCGGCGACCATCCATTGGCCGGCACCCACTAGTCGGCATCTGCTGTGTATAATGCCCTATCCGGAAGTGCTGGATCACGTACTTAGTACATGATCCAGCGCAGGAGAGCCGCCTTGCCACCATATATGTATGTTATACGGCCAGCAAGCGATTAAAGACTGTGTCCCACAAATGTAATTTCACAGCTTTGTGTGAGCTCTGTTAGGTTAATTCCCAAGATTTTAACATTGAACTCTTGGTCAATATTAAAGACGCAAATCAATGCTGCTTTGTAATCACTAGTACATGATTAATAAGGATGAGCCCGGTGTTCGATTCGAACCCATGTTCGAATCGAGCACCGGGTGTTCGCTCGCTCGACGAGCCCAGAACTATTGGGGCCGCTCGCATCAAATTCATGTGATGCGAGCGGCCCCCGCAATGCATTGCGGCCCGCGCAGTGCAATGCTGGCTGATGATTGGCCAAGCATGCACTGTGATGCTTGGCCAATCACAGCGCCGGCAGCGAGGAGAGCCATAATTGGCTACAGGCAGGATGCCTGTAGCCAATTATAGCTCAGGGGCTTTAGTACACGCCCCACGGTATAAGAGGCCGCCGCGCCGGCGGCCTCGCATATTATGTTTCAGTCAGTGTCAGCGTGTCAGCGTGTTAGTGTGCTGCTGACAATATGTGCTTTATTTCTGGGGATATGTGTGTGCATGCTGTTAGAACAGCATTGCAGTATCACATCTGGGGGTGTCTATAGGTGGCCTGTGAAGGGGGCAGGTTTCCTGTGCTTAGAACTTTCCCTGCAAAAAAGTGTCATTTTTGCAGGAAAAAAGCTATTTAAAATCACTCGCGGCTAATGAATTGATGGCTCCTGTAACACAGAGAACTGTCATTCATTAATAAAAAAACAAAAAAAAAAGCGTAGGGGTCCCCCCAAATTCAATAACCAGGCCCTTCAGGTCTGGGATGGATATTAAGGGGAACCCCAGCCAAAAAAATAAAAAAAAATGGCGTAGGGTCCCCCTCAAAATCCATACCAGACCCTTGAGGTCTGGTATGGATTTTAAGGGGAACCCTAGCCAAAAAAATGGCGTGGGGTCCCCCTCAAAATCCATACCAGACCCTTATCCGAGCACGCAACCTGGCAGGCCGCAGGAAAAGAGGGGGGGACGAGAGCGCCCCCCCCTCTCGCCTGAACCGTACCAGGCCACATGCCCTCAACATTGGGAGGATGCTTTGGGGGTCTAAGACCCCTAAAGCACCTTGTCCCCATGTTGATGAGGACAAGGGCCTCTTCCCCACAACCGTGCCCGGTGGTTGTGGGGGTCTGCGGGCGGGGGGCTTATCGGAATCTGGAAGCCCCCTTTAACAAGGGGACCCCCAGATCCTGCCCCCCCCCCCTGTGTGAAATGGTAAGGGGGTACAAAAGTACCCCTACCATTTCACCAAAAAAGTGGCAAAAATTGTAAAAATGACAGGAGACGGTCTTTGACAATTCCTTTATTAAAATCTTCTTTCTTCTTTCTTCATCCTTCGGTTTCTTCATCTTCTCCTTCCTTCATCTTCTTCCATCTTCTTCTTCCATTTTCTTCTTCCTCCGATCCGCTTCTTCTTGCGCTGGTCTTCTCGTCCTTCTCGTCCGGCATCTTCTTCCGTCGGCGTCGGTGTCTCTGTCTCTTCTTGGGCCGCTCCGTGCAATGGGAGGCTCCCGCTGTGTGAGGCTCCGCTCTGTCTGACAGGTCTTTTATAATGGAGGGCACCTGGTGACCCCGCCCCCTCTGACGCACAGGGACGTCATGGGGAATTCCATAATGGCTTTCCCCATGACGTCAGAGGGGGGCGGGTTCACCAGGTGCCCTCCGTTTTAAAAGACCTGTCAGATGGAGCGGAGCCTCACACAGCGAGAGCCTCCCATTGCGCGGAGCGGCCCAAGAAGACACCGACACCGACGCCGACGGAAGAAGATGCCGGACGAGAAGGACGAGAAGACCAGCGCAAGAAGAAGCGGATCGGAGGCAGAAGAAAATGGAAGAAGAAGATGGAAGAAGATGAAGGAAGGAGAAGATGAAGAAACCGAAGGATGAAGAAAGAAGAAAGAAGATTTTAATAAAGGAATTGTCAAAGACTGTCTCCTGTCATTTTTACCATTTTTGCCACTTTTTTGGTGAAATGGTAGGGGTACTTTTGTACCCCCTTACCATTTCACACGGGGGGGGGCGGGATCTGGGGGTCCCCTTGTTAAAGGGGGCTTCCAGATTCCGATAAGCCCCCCGCCCGCAGACCCCCACAACCACCGGGCATGGTTGTGGGGAAGAGGCCCTTGTCCTCATCAACATGGGGACAAGGTGCTTTAGGGGTCTTAGACCCCCAAAGCATCCTCCCAATGTTGAGGGCATGTGGCCTGGTACGGTTCAGGCGAGAGGGGGGGCGCTCTCGTCCCCCCCTCTTTTCCTGCGGCCTGCCAGGTTGCGTGCTCGGGTAAGGGTCTGGTATGGATTTTGAGGGGGACCCCACGCCATTTTTTTGGGCTAGGGTTCCCCTTAAAATCCATACCAGACCTCAAGGGTCTGGTATGGATTTTGAGGGGGACCCTACGCCATTTTTTTTTTTTTTTTTGGCTGGGGTTTCCCTTAATATCCATCCCAGACCTGAAGGGCCTGGTTATTGAATTTGGGGGGACCCCTACGCTTTTTTTTTTTAATTTTTCTTATTTTTTATCAATGACTTTTTTTTATGAATGAGTTTCAATGAATCACTGTTCTCTGTGTTACGGGAGCCGTGAATTAACATTAGCCGCGAGTGATTTTTAAATAGCTTTTTTACTTTCAAAAATGACACTTTGCGCAGAGACAGTTCTAAACACGGGTAACATGCGCCCCTTTACATGCATACTATAGACACCCCCCAGGTACGAAATTTAAAGGAATATCACACTTTTATTGTTTCAATTTAAGCATTATTAAAATCACTGCTCCTGAAAAAACGGCCGTTTTTAAAAAAAAAATTTGCATTGATACATGTCCCCTGGGGCAGGACCCAGGTCCCCAAACACTTTTTATGACATTAACATGCATATTAGCCTTTAAAATTAGCACTTTTAATTTCGAACGTTCGCATCCATTATACCTAATAGGGTTCTAAAGCTTGCGCGGACTTTAGGTCCGTTCGCGGGTTCTGGTGAGAGCCAAACGGGGGGGGTGTTCGGCTCATCCCTAATGATTAAGTTAATTTTGAAATGCAGAAGAATAAGTACCTGAATTTTATCTGGTATCTGTGTCTTGTACAGTGGGGTTAAAGTGTGATATGAAGAAGCAGTATGGGGAGCCAACAAGTTCATGTGCTGACAAGCATCATACTAACAAGTAGATAAAGCAGAATAATAGAGTGGTGTGCTCATCACTGTGCTGCTTTTAATGTTACTGTCCAGTAACAAGCTGGGGTCGGTCCAGGTCAACCTGGGTTTAGAAGAAGTAGAATAATGCTGGCCACCAGACAGAGGACCTCTAGTATCAGACAAAAAAGGACTACACATGAAACCTCTGGATTCATGGGCTCATAATGGACTGTTTTTTTTTTTCTTATTTCTGGCTGGAGTTCTGCTTTAAGTCTTACTGTGCCATGGTTAAATCACATTCTAATTAGGTTAAGGACTTTGGTCAAGTGGATATAGATTTTGGCTTTATCTATCCATGACAGAGATAGAAGTGAGTGTTATATACCCCTTCCTAGCTTAAAATTGATTAGTAGAGATTCAAGGTTTGGATTGATTGTGAGTTTAACCTAAACCCTAACCCATAGCACATCCATATTTGTCTAGTTCATCTGCCCACCCACTTATCCGCCCACTTGTGTTGAAAAGCACGTGGCCTGATCTGGTTACTTTTTTTTATTTATGTCACTTATAAAGAACTACTGTATATTGTACTGTTTTATAATAGCACATGCAGCTTAAAGTGGATGTAAACCCGAAAATTATTATTAGTTTTTTTGATGGATGTCATAATGTAGAGTATAAGATTTCCTATCATTTGAGCCCAGTCTTGCCACAAAGACTTAATCCAACTCTAAGCAATCCTCTTTTATTGTTCAGTGAGATAAATCTTGACAAACAGAGAAAAACATTGTCTAATCTTCCCATCTTGCTGTGAGTGACAGGTGATTTACATATCTCGTGCACTAGCCTAAGCGACATGCATTATTTTTTAATTCCTTCCCACTCCTTTCTTCTGCTGATCTGCCAGGATTGGCTGTTCCACACCTCAGCATAATTGGGCATGCTGAAGTCATGTGGTTGCTTTCCTGTCTTTTCACTTGATGTTAGAGATCATAGCAGAAGTTCAGTGTAAGAAATACACAGGAGAAATGCATATTGACAAGGGGAGTGTAGAGGTGGACGAGGATTCTACTGACATCACAACTTCACCCACCGAGCTCCAGCCAACAGACCCACCCACAGAATCTGCAGTTTTTCGGGTCTCATAACAGACAGAGGGGAGACATTTGACAGGTAAAGGTACATGCAGGAGGCATGTATATCCTTATGGATAACCCCTATGGCAGTAGTTTAGAAAGGATGACATTGGGTTTACATCCACTTTAAGACTTTTTTAAAGGTTTTTAAAGTATTTGTGTATTTTAAATGTTGCTCTTTAAGCTGCTTGAGAAGTCCCTCACTCCACTGAATGGTATTTTAATTTATTTATTTTTGCATTAGTACATTCCCTTATGGCATGTCCAAGCTAATCAATGTGCTCTTCAAACAATATTGATGAGCCACTGGTTTGGCCCATTCTGCTGTCAGCTATATTGGGACATACTTGGATAGTAACGTATAGTCATGGTGTATTGCTGGCAGCAGGTGGGGTGGGGGGCACTAAATTACAACTTTGCACAGGGTGCTATGAAATTCAATGGTAACACTTTTTTTAATTGGCAATATAGTGACCTTCCATCCATTACTCTTGGAAAATATGTGTCCAATGGAGCCATCATTTACTAATCACTGATAAAAAGAAAGGAAGTAATTTACTGCTCATCCATAATTTCTGCTGGGCCCTGATTTACCTAGTGGCAAGTACTGATGTGTTTGAGGATAGCTACTTGTCTTTGAGGCTCTTGTACATTGGGGCACATATGCCTATCTATAGCTGCCCTTACAACAGAAAAGCCATTACTAGCTAGGATTGTCTCTTAAAATGTAATGCACACATTGACAAATCCTCCTGAAGTGAAATATTTGGTTAAGGGAGAAATGTTTACAGAACTGTGTAGCCTCACTTTAAGAGCAATGCAAAATGTTATTTGAATGTCGTGACTCTCTGACCGGGAAAATGTGTTGTTTTACAGAATTGTGGTGCTTAGAATAGATCACTTGGAATAAGATAAAACAAATGTATGGCCTGCTGTTTAAAAAAAAAAAATCACTGAGATTGTTCCTATGTATATCTGTGTTTTACTGAGTAGCCTGACCTCAGATCAATTTAAGAAAACAACAGAATTTCCTGGTCAGAAATGCATGTAATTTCAGAATGTTCCCTTGAGATCTATAATAATGCGAACAAGATCAGTCAGTGTGTTTGTGTATGTGTGTGTGTGTATATATATATATATATATATATATATATATATATATATATATATATATATATATACACACAGTATCTCACAAAAGTGAGTACACCCATCACAATTTAGAAAATATTTTATTATATCTTTTCATGTGACAACCCTGAAGAAATGACACTTTGCTACAATGTAAAGTAGTGAGTGTACAGCTTGTATAACAGTGTAAATTTGCTGTTCCCTCAAACTAACTAAACACACAGCCATTAATGTATAAACCCCTGGCAACAAAAGTGAATACACCCCTAAGTGAGTATGTCCAAATTGGGCCCAAAGTGTCAATATTTTGTGTGGCCACCATTATTTTCCAGCACTGCCTTAACCCTCTTGGGCATGGAGTTCACCAGAGTTTTTCACAGGTTGCCACTGGAGTCCTCTTCCACTCCTCCATGAATACATCACGGAGCTGGTGGATGTTAGAGACCTTGCACTCCTCCACTTTCCATTTGAGGATGCCCCGCAGATGCTCATAAGGGTTTAGGTCCAGAGACATGCTTGGCCAGTCCATCACCTTTACCCTCAGCTTCTATAGCAAGGCAGTTGTCGTCTTGGAGGTGTGTTTGGGGTTGTTATCATGTTGGAATACTGCCCTGCGGCCCAATCTCCGAAGGCAGGGGATCATGCTCTGCTTCAGTATGTCACAGAACATGTTAGAATTCATGTTTCCCTCAATGAACTGTAGCTCCCCAGTGCCAGCAGCACTCATGCAGCACCAGACCATGACACTCCCACCACCATGCTTGACTAGGCAAGACACACTTGTCTTTGTACTCCTCACCTGGTTGCTTGACACCATCTGAATCAAATACGTTTATCTTGGTCCCATCAGACCACAGGACATGGTTCCAGTAATCCATGTCCTTAGTCTTCTTGTATTTAGCAAACTGTTTGCAGGCTTTCTTGTGCATCATCTTTAGAAGAGGCTTCCTTCTGGGACGACAGCCATGCAGACCAATTTGATGCAGTGTGCAGCGTATGGTCTGAGAACTGATAGGCTGAACCCCCACCTCTTCAATTTCTGCGGCAATGCTGGCAGCACTCATCCATCTATTTCACAAAGACAACCTCTGAATATGACGCTGAGCATGTGCACGCAACTTCTTTGGTTGACCATGTGGAGGCCTGTTCTGAGTGGAACCTTTCCTGTCTAACTGCTGTATGGTCTTGGGCACCGTGCTGCAGCTCAGTTTCAGGGTCTTGGCAATCTTATTATAGCCTATGCCATCTTTATGTAGAGCAACAATTCTTTTTTTTTTTAGATCCTCAGGGAGTTCTTTGCCATGAGGTGCCATGTTGAACTTCCAGTGACCAGTATGAGAGAGTGAGAGCGATAACACCAAATTTAACACACCAGCTCCCCATTCACACCTGAGACCTTGTAACGCTAACGAGTCACATGACACCAGGGAGGGCCCAATTTGGACATTTTCACTTAGGGGTGTACTTACTTTTGTTGCCAGCGGTTTAGACATTAATGGCTGTGTGTTGGGTTATTTTGAGGGGACAGCAAATTTACACTATTATACAAGCTGTACACTCACTACTTTACATTGTAGCAAAGTGTAATTTCTTCAGTGTTGTCAAATGAAAAGATATAATAAAATATTTACAAAAATGTGAGGGGTGTACTCAATTTTGTGAGATACTGTGTATACAGTGCTCAGCATAAATGAGTACACCCCTTTTGAAAAGATTTTAATATCTCAATGAACAATTTAGAAAATTCTGACAAAACTGAGTCTTACATAACGTTTGTTTAACTCATTACATGAAAGTAAGGTAAATAGTACTGTATAACTTAGATTACAAAATCTTCAGTTTTACTTAAATTAGTTGATGTAAAAATGAATTTATTTTGTATGACCTCCATGATTTGTAAGGACAGTACCAAGTCTTCTAGTTATGGAATGAACAAGTTGGTGACATATTGCAACATTTGCATTTTCCTCCATTCTTCAAGAACGGACGCTTTTAGAGCCTGGATGCTGGATGGAGAGTGATGCTCAACTTGTCTCTTCAGAATTCCCCACAGCTGTTCGATTGGGTTCAGATCAGGAGACATACTTGGCCACTGAATCACTTTCAACCTGTTCTTCTTCAGAAATGCAACAGTGGCATTTTATGTGTGTTTTGGATCATTGTCATGTTGCAAAAGGGCACAATGACCAAGGGCACGGAGTGATGGTAGCATCTTCTCTTTCAATATAGAGCAGTACCTCTGTGAATTTATGATACCATTAATGAAATGCAGCTCCCCAACACCAGTAGCGCTCATCCGGCCCACAGGACACTGCCACCACCATGTTTTACTGTAGGTACCATGCATTTTTCTTTGTACTACTCTTCTTTGCAACACCATACAGTTTTGAAGCCATCAATTCCAAGAACAGTTATCTTGGTCTCATCACTCCAGAGTGCAGAGTCCCAGTGGTCTTTTTCTTTTTCAGCATGGGCCGTGGAAAATTCTAGGTGGGCTTTTTTTTGTGCATGAGCTTTAAGAGAGGCTTCCCTCGTGGACGACACCCATGTATGCCATTCCTCTGCAGTGTACGTCATATTGTGTCACGAGAAACAATCACCCCAGTTTGGCTTTCTACTTCTTTAGCTAACTGTAGTGAACTTGCATGGCAATTTTCTTCAACCCTTCTCATCAGAAGACACTCATGTTGAGGTGTTAACATTCATGGATGACATGGATGTCTCTGTGAGATGGTTGCAGTTCCATCCTTGTTAATTTTTGTATCACTTTTGCTACAGTATTTTGACTGATAAGTAAAGCTTTGCTGAACTTCTTGTAGCCTTCACCTTTCTTAAAGTAAAGAAATTTATTTCTTTCTCAGGCCTTGTGACATTTCTCTCCCATGTGATGCCATTGCTGACAGCATGAAATGGGAAGGGGTTTTCGTTGTTAAGTAACACCCTTTTATTATCAACTGTCTGCTGGACACATGTTTAATTAATAATTTGACTCACCTGTAGTTGAATTCTTGTTAATTAGGATTCTGTTGTCTAAAATTATGCTTTGCTCCTAAGATTTTCATTGGGGTGTATTCATCTTTGCAACATGGTTGCATGAATTAATTTGTTAGGAAAAATACTTTTTATGCATGCAAATTAACACATCTTGGTTGCAATCAATGGCCCACATTTGTGGGAGTATTTTGTAGTATAGTGTCCCATAGAAAATGTTGATTCTGAAAGGAAAGTAAAAGTTTTCTGACAAACCTGTTTTGGGTGTACTCATTTATGCTGAGGACTGTATATGCTGTATATATAAAATTAAAAGCCCTCTTATGTTTCAAACAACTTTTGCAGAGACACAGGTTGTGTACAAATTATTTTAAACGCGCCCACCTTCTTGTGGAATCTGATACAACTTTCTTTTAAGATCATAGCAATCCATGTGTAATTAAATCATTTTGTCAAGTTATGTAAAGAGCAATGGGACAGGGGGACTGGTGGATACTTCAATGCTATATATGCAGCATTAGCAGTAAGCGTGTTGCCATCCTTGAACAATCTCAGGCCACACGCCCTCAGCACTGGGAGGGTAACATGCAGCTGATGGGGGCAAGGTCCTTATCCCCACATACTGTTGCAAAAAGTTACGTAAGGCCCTTTTCACACGAGGCGGACTCCGCTTGCACGGAGTCCGCCTCTGTCCGCCGGCTCAGCGGGAGATCTCTCCATTGATCTCTGCTGAGCTGGCGGATGACAGGTCCCTCTCTGCTCACTGAGCGGGGAGGGGCTTGTCGAGCGCCGCTGGTCTCTATGGAGAGATCAGATGTCGTGTCCGTTTTCATCAGATCTCACCCGATCCGATCTGCCAGCGACAGATCTGGACGTAGAGCCATCCGTCTGCTTTTGGCGGATCGGACCGGGTCGGATGTCAGCGGACATGTCTCTGCTGACATCCAATGCTCCATAGACCAGCATGGAGCCCCCATTCAGGTCTGACGTCAAAACTGACAGGTGGATCTGCACGGTCCATTCGTGTGAAAGGGGCCTAAGGGTCTGTGGAAAGGGCTATCTGAATCTGGATATGGCTAAGGGTGCTTCCAGATATCTACAAAGATTTTCTCTTGCCACTAATCCTGTCCAAATGACAGGTCCCCTTCACTGCCTGCATGTCAACAAACTGATCCTGGGTGACATCATTAACATCATTGACCAAATAATGTCATGTCCATGTCATGTCCCCAGCCACCTTGAAGTTGAGGTGCAACCTTATGTGCATATTAAAGTAATCTCTCAAGCATGTTAATTACATATACCCAGTAAAGTGATTGGCCTCAGGTAATACACAGAGATGAAAAAAAAACTCCTACATAAGTTGTGCCTGTTTATCGGCAGCCTCTTTTATCTACAGCTATTCAAAGTGCATAGTTTATACAGCTTGTCTAAACTTTCAGAAAGAACGGGGCAGAGAGATAAGTGACATTCTGCATAACCCAGTAAGAGCCGATTGGATGGAAAAGACACACCCCCTTCACAGAGCAGAGCTCTCTTGGTAGCTTGGGCTACTACAATGATTATGGCTTCCATAGAGGCTGATTATAAAAGCATACTTACATTGGCCAAACTGGCCCAACTTAATTATGCCGAGTATTATGTATCACTATCGCAATGTGTTATACTAAATATACTATCACTCTCTTCCTCTCTTCCCAGAAGGATGGTGCCATGTTTATTCAGAGATCATCTAAAATGAGCTTACATTTCCCAAATTAAATGTTTCATCTGGGTGTCACAATCATGCAAATCCTGGTGTATGTGCTGTAATGTTTTTGTTCTGCTCTGTGTATAAATATCTCACATAGATCAGCCACATAATGTTGTGTCTTATCTTGGGAAAGTTACATTATTACAGTCACTAGAGGTGAAGAAATGCTTCATGACTTCACTTTCTTAGATAACACTTCTCAGCCTAGGTATAGTTATTTGTCTTGAGCTCAAAAAAGTGTTTTAAGGATAAAAGGTTATGATTTTGATGAAAAATAATTCAATTGTATTGGTTATCCATATTGTAATATGTCAGCAATTTCTTGATAAAGACTTGATGATTCCATAGTAAGTGATTTTAATGTGATTGTGAGTTAAAATTCAGATTATTGTTCAGATTGAATCTTTTTGGTGAGAGATGCTGAAATGGAAAGAGACATTAAAAGAGAAAAGAGGACCAAGGGTTTCAGAAGATGATCTACAAGGGACCAGCAACAAAGATGGGGTGTTTGTCAAAGTGGATATAAAAAAAGTTTGGATGAATGGCCATTATGTTATAAGATATTCCCGATATTCTACATTAAGTAGTTAATCATACTTAAAAGGAAAATAATTGCTAGTAATTACTTAATGTTTCTCATTTCCTGCTCTTTCTACTTGAAGCACAACTTCTAGTTATACACTTTGCCCTAATTACTTGTGCAGTACTACCCTGAGAAATTGTGTTTTAAACCTTTTCAGTCAATTTTGCAACCTTGTAACCCTTTGGGATCCTGTGTGGTACATCTGTTTACAGTCTATTTATTGTTTCCTACACTTCAAATGTTCTTTTGTGAAGAATGTTTCACCAAAACATCTTTCTGCATAAATAGTTTAACTGGGCGAGCAGGGGGGGGGGGGGGGGGGGGGTAATTTGGGAAAAGAACTGTAGAGCACCAAAGGAACTAGGATCAGTGCAGCCCTGGACTGAAGGATAAAAAGGTGTGCTGCTTGCAAATGAGTCCGCACCGGTCAGGGTCACTTGCTAGGACGGTCTCTTTGGAGGACTCCATAAGGCTTATTTATCTTTAAACATAACCTTTTGATTTCTATATGCCCACCTACTTTGAATCAGCATATTTTTGTATACGTCCATCTATTGGATATACATATGGTGGAGCTTGCTGTGATTGCCTCTATCTGGCTACCTTTGATCCTCTGTGGGTCTTTGAGTCGACTTCCGCACCGGAACCCTTGAGACGCATTACCCATTTTTTGGTCTTATATCAGGTCATTCATGTATGTTTCCACATTATTGACCCCTGAAGAAGACTATATTTAGTTTAAACATGTTGGGAAATGATTGGTGGCTATACAATAGATTCAGTACATGCTATCTCTGCGTATGTATGAAACCTTAACGTACACCAGACCAGAAATTAAACTGTATACAGAATACATTTTATCCTATTGTACAAATAAACTTTTTAACTTTTATAAAGAAATACACTTGGTTTTGAATTTCAATTGCTGCAAAAAAATCCCATGGGACATACTCTGTTTGTTTATAACTTGTTAAGGGATGGAGCAGCTTTGTAACTCATGCTACACTCACCACTTCCATTTTCAATGTGTTGACAAGGAACATGCTGCTAAAAGAAGATAGCTGAGTGAGCACAGGGATAACCTTTTTGGGAAAAAATACAAATCATTGAGCAGGCAAAAAAGCTCCTATGTATTTTTTTTTACACACGTATTTAGTTATTTGCCTAGAGTTTAACTTTTTTTTTTGTATAATTTTTATTTTCATTTTCAAATATTAACAAGGTAACAACACAACACATCAATGAAAAATTCAGAGGGGGGGGGGACATCTGGGAAGGGTAGGGGGAGCAAATGGGGGAGGAGGGGGGAGGGGAAGGAGAAAGGGAGGGGGGTGCAAGTTTATCGCTCTAAGAGTAAGTGGTTAAGTCTACGACTGCTGGGGTGCAGCTTTTCTAGTGTTTAGGGAGTCTCCCCGCCCATCCTGGACATTCGGTCCTTTTAGACAGACGAGCCACCCCCCGGGTTGGGGGGTGGATGGGTGTTCCCCTTAAGTAACATTGTATCCCCTGGTTGTCATGCAAGCAAGTATGAAAAAAACAGGTCAAATAAAAACAACTAACAACAATGGAAAAAGGTGGGTAGAGATTGGGGCATGTACCCCGAAAGAAGAAAGGGAGAGAAAAAAAAAAGGGGGAAAGAAGGGAGGACCAGCGCGAAGAGGAAGCATATTTACCATATCCCACCGGATTCGTTGGTGCCCACCTTTAGGTGGAGCTTGTGGTTGCTGACGGATGGTTCGCCTGGACAAGTCTCTGAAAGGAAGGGTCTGCTAGTGCAAGTAGCGCAATATCTAGGCTAGAGGGGGCCCAGTCTGTCTCTTGCGTGTGGGCTCTCCATGCTGCCCACGTAAGCTCAAATTTGTCTCGAGTGTCTCGGCAGGTGGCCAGCCAACTCTCTGCTTCCATGATCTCCCCCACCTTCCCCAGCCAGTCTTGTTCGCTAGGGATCTGCGCACTCTTCCAATGTATTGGAATTAGCCGTTTAGCTGCGTTTAGGAGGTGGGGGAGAGCGCTTTTTTTGTAGCGAGACAGAGATATGGGGGGCACATGGAGGAGGAAGTGCTTCGGCAGGTCCGGGACGTCTATTCCCAAGCTGTCAGAGATATGTTTGTTCACCATAGACCAGAATGGCTTCAGTATTGGGCATTCCCACCAAATGTGTAGGAATGTGCCTTTCATTCCACATCCCCTCCAGCAGAGGTCAGATGCAGTGGTGAAAATTCTAGCTAAGGTAGTGGGGACCCTATACCATCTTGACAGGATTTTAAAGTTATTTTCTTGTGTTTTGGCGTCTATGGAGCTCGAGTGGGTCAAGCGGTAAAGGTGGTTGAGTTGTTCTTCTGTAAATTCAAGTTGTAGGTCTCTTTCCCACTCCTTGATGTATAGGGGCTTGGGGTTAGGGGTCGCTGTTTCCAACAGTCTATACAGTACCGAAATCATGTGAGGTATTGGGTCAGCAGCTGACCAGATGCTTTCAAATTCCGTCAACGTGGTTCTGATTGGTGTTTGTCTGTGGCGTTTAGC
The DNA here is from genome assembly GCA_028564925.1 of Lithobates sylvaticus. Lineage (NCBI taxonomy): Eukaryota > Metazoa > Chordata > Amphibia > Anura > Ranidae > Lithobates > Lithobates sylvaticus. Next base: position 299,132,964 of record CM053027.1, on the reverse strand, counting down.
TACAAAGGTCACAAGTTGACGGTGTCTCCAAAAATCAAAGGGGAAGCTGCCGTAGCGTTCCCTCAGAGTGGCTAGTGGCATCACTGAGTCTCCCTCTAGTAATTTTGTTAGGCTAACGTCACTATCTCTCGTCCATGTGCCCAGTGCTGCTGCCTGTTCCCCCGGGGAAAACCACGGGTATCCACTCACCGGGGTCAATGGAGATATCTGTGGGGCTAGAGTTAAGCGGGCGTTCACTCTGTCCCATATTTGCAGGGAGTGAACAGTCAAGGGAGAGACCCAATCCGAAAGTCCTCTATCCCCAGCGGGACCCAGGGGGCACCCGCCAAATCTCTGCCTGCCATCGTCTTCTCCAGGGGGACCCACAGTTTAGTTGACGCATGGAATTTCCAGTTTAAGAGTCGCTGTAAAGCTATCGCTTGATAGTACTGGGGGATGTTAGGTATTCCCAGACCCCCCTTCATCTTGTTTCTTTGGAGCGTTGCCATAGCCAGACGGGGCTTCTTGCCCCCCCATACAAACTTAATGAATGAGCTACGTAGCTCGGTAAAGAAGCGTTTTGGTAGGTGTACTGGTACCATTTGAAGCATAAAAAGAATGCGTGGTAATATCGTCATCTTTATAATGTTCGTCCGACCCAGCCATGTAAAGTGCGTCCTGTCCCATTGTAGAAGATCTTGTGAGATCTTCTTGAGCAATGGTGCGTAGTTATGTGCGTACAGGGAGTCTGGCCTGTCTGTAAGCTGGACGCCAAGATATTTCATGGAGGGGGAGGCCCAAGTGAATGGGAACGATCCTTTTAGTGTATCTGTCATGGACGGTGGGATGGTGACTGGGAGTATTTCAGATTTTGTGAAATTTATACGGAAGTTGGATACCTCTCTGTATGCAGTTAATTCCTCCATCAGATTCGGCAACGAGACCTGGGGTTCCACTACGTGAAATAGTATGTCATCTGCATAAGCAGAGAGCTTATGCTCAGTGGAGCCCACCTGCACCCCCTTGATATTTTGGTTATTTCTAACCTTCTGTAATAGGGGTTCCAAGACCAGCGCGAACAGGAGGGGTGAGAGCGGGCATCCCTGTCTCGTGCCGTTTCGGATGGGGAATGGCGAGGAGAGACCTCCGTTCACCTTAACCTGTGCTGTGGGGGATACATACAGAGCAGAGATCCAACGTAACATACGTGGTCCTAGCCCAGTGCCCTGGAGTACAGTGTTCAAAAAATCCCAGTCTACGCGATCGAATGCCTTCTCCGCATCTGTTGATAAGATTAGGTATGGAGGCATTCGATCGCTAGCACGTGCTCAGTGGATAAGCTGGAGGGCTCTGTTAGAATTGTCTCTGGCCTCCCTACCAGTTATGAAGCCTGTCTGGTCCGCATGGATCAGCTCAGGCAGCAAATGTTTCATGCGGTTGGCAATGATTTTGGAGAAGATTTTTAGGTCAGTGTTAAGGAGGGAAATTGGGCGATAACTTTGTGGCTGGGTGGGGTCTTTCCCTTCTTTTGGAAGGACAGTGATGTGGGCCAGCGAGGTCTCCCTTGGAAGGGGGCCTCCAGTTGCTAGGGAGTTGAGGAGGGCACAGAGTGGGGATTGTATTTTATCAAAGAACTTTAGGTAGTAGGCCCTGGTGAGACCATCCGGTCCAGGGCTCTTACCTGTCGGTAAAGATTTGATGGTGGCCAGTAGTTCATCAGTGGTGATCGGGCATTCTAGGTCGGTCGCCTGTTCAGGGGTCAGGGTGGGGAGACCAATCGATGTAAGGTATGTTTTAATACGAGACCTTTTAGCTTCTATCTCAGTGGGCGAGGAGGAGGGGTTCAGGTTATATAGGTTCTCGTAGTATTCACGGAACAAGGCTGCTATTTTGGAGGTGTGTTGTGCGGGTTCTCCCGTGGAGGAGTGTAATTTATGGACGTGTGCCATGAGTCTTTTTTTGCGGAGAGCTCGAGCCAGCAACCTGCCGCACTTGTTCCCGTGCTCATAATAAGTGTGGGCTAAGTAGCGTAATTTGCGATTTATTCTACGGTCCAGTAGTTTGGAAAAGAGCTGCCTTAGCTCTGTCAGTCGCTTGAGCTCTTCGGGACCTGACGTATGTTTATGTTTGATCTCTGCTAGCTGGAGCTCCCGCAATACTCTCTGGAAGTCCGCCTGCCTAGCCTTGTTGAGTTTTGCTCCCATGGCTATAAAAGTGCCCCTCACTACCGCCTTGTGGCCCTCCCATAGGGTGCCTTCATTAACCTCCCCATTATTGTTTTCAGCGAAGTAGTGTGTCAAGGTCTCCCTAACCCCCGCCACCACTCCTATATCGTCTAACAGGTTTTCGTTAAGTTTCCATGTCCTCGCTTTATTCATGGCCTGAGCTAGTGAGAGAGTAATTGTCACAGGGGCATGGTCTGAGATTGTTATCCGGTCAATAGTTGCTTCTAGTATTAGGTCTAGGGAGCTTTGGTCAACCAGTAGTAAGTCGATCCTGGTGTATATTTTATGCACACTGGAGTAGTAGCTAAAGTCCTTTTCAGAGGCGTGTAGTGCTCTCCAGCAGTCCACTAAGGTGAACCTCTGGAGGGACCTACGAAAGTGTCTCAAGAAGGCGAGTGAGTGGGACGATCTATTTGTTCAGGTATCTAGCGTGGGGTCTGGGCTGACATTGAAGTCTCCTCCCAGGATTAATCTACCCTCCCGGAATTCAGCTAGCTTAGCAAGGGCTTGATCTATAAAGGTAAGTTGTTGGGAATTAGGTGCGTATAATGTGGCGAACGTGTACGTCTGCCCCAGTATGGTGCCCTTCAAAAACACATAGCGACCTTGGGGGTCTATCATGTGTTCTATGGGTGAAAATTGACAGTTCTTGTGTATGGCTATGGCCGTGCCCCTAGCTTTAGGTCTAGGAGAGTTACACATGAACCATTGCGAGAACATGTGGGTGGGCAGCTTGGGAATAGAAGCATCCGTAAAGTGGGTCTCCTGTAGAAACACCACCTGTGCCCTCAATCTCTTCAATTCTAACCACAGCCTATTGCGCTTGTTAGGGGAACATAGGCCTCTGACATTATAAGAGACTACCTTAATCGTGGCCATGTTGCTGCAGAGGCGACTGTCCAGGCGACCCTTTCGTTGCAGCCGAATCCGGTGGTGGTGGGATTTAGGTTTCTTCCTTCCTAGTGAGAAAAAGTCAGTTGGTTAATTAGGGAAGTAAGAAAGGAGGAGCGTGTAAGTACTGAGGTGTACAAGATAATAGGAAAAGCTAGAGAACGAAAAAATAAAAAATGGACCAAAAATAAATAAAAACAGTAGCAATGGTATCACAGGCCAGGCCTATAGTAATAGGTCTAGCTGACAGTATACTTTTTCTAACAGGGCGAGCCCCCGGGGGACCCAGAAATCTGAGAACCCGGGAACCGTCCTGGTGTCCCTCTAGGGACTAACACCTAAGTAGGTGGGGCCTATACGGGAAACGTGGGCAACCACAGAGGGGACGTGGGGCCTGCGCCCCGTCCAGTCCATAAAATCTTGTTACAGGGTAACGATAAAGTGAACAGTTATTTTCTTGAGCCAATTGGCTTCATACTCCTAGGGACAGTTGTCGGCCAATGTTGCTGAGTAGGAATCAGCGAAAAACAAACAAACGGGACGGGGATAGTCATATATCCACCATCAACCAATTCTGCATATGTTCCCCTGTCCAACATCTTCTCATGCGTGGGGCCTTTTAACTTGGCGTCTCCATCATGGATGTGCTCGGCCAGTTCCTTCAGTCAAGTCCCGCCAGAGGAGGGGGGGTAAGGCACAGCTATGGCGTTGTGGCTCGATGGCCGTAAGTAAAAGACATCACTGTAAGGTTAGTCCCCAGACACAGAGGGCCCTGGAGAGTATCCTCTTTCATGCCTTTGACGACGCCGGGATCTCCTGTTGCCGGAGGTGGGTATCCATGGTTCTGGCACTTGTGGGGTCGGTATGCTCGGGAAACTGCGCCAGTCTGGAAAGTCGACCTGCTCCAGCTCCAGTGTATGCAGGAAGCGAGGAAGGTCATCTTTGGTTCGCAACACTGCCCATTTGCCGTTCTTAGATGCCTGCAGGCTAAACGGAAAGCCCCAGCGGTATGTAAGTCCTGCCGCCTGAATCTCAGTCAATAGTGGTCGCAGGGCTCTGCGTTGCATGAGGGTTCTTCTGGAGAGGTCCTGGAAGAATGACAGGGAGGCCCCATCAAAATCAAAGGTTGGTCTGTTGCGCATCTTTTGCATTATGCGTTCCTTCAGCGAGTACTTGTGGAGTTTACAAATGACATCTCTAGGCCTCTCGGGGTCATCTGATGGGGGCCTAAGTGCCCTGTGTGCTCTGTCTATCTCTATGGGAACAGACGCAGGTAGATTTAATATGTCACGGAATACCCCTTGTAGTGAGGGAATAATATCTTTGGGCCCAGTGGCTTCTGGCAGTCCGCGTATGCGGATGTTCGCACGTCTGCTGCGATTTTCCATATCGTCTAATTGGCAGATTAGAGCTTCAATTTGTTGGTCATGTGCAGATGACCGTTCTCTTAACATGGCTACGGCAGGTATAGAGTCCTCAAACTTCTGTTCCAATGTCTCTATTCTATGGCCCAGCTCGGTTGTGTCATTTTTCAGTTGCTCAATGTCCTGTTTGAATGCTTTTTCCACTCTGCTGGTGAAATGCTCTAAGTCAGCCTTTGTGGGGAGAGACCATAGATGTTGCCTGATGTCCCTGTCCCATGTTAAGTCAGCCGCATCTGCAATCTGGACCTGAGGTGATATGGAGCGAGGGGAGGCAGGGGGAGCAGTGTCACTTACCACCCTAGGAGAGGGGATGGGAGACATAGCAGGCTGTGGCCCCAGAGGAGGTTGTGCAGTCTGTTCAGATAGCCGCGGTTGTGCAGGGTATGCACATGGCGATGGCAGTTCAGGCTGTGCGGTTAGCTGTGGCAGTGTAGGCTGGAATCCTAGCGATGGCTGTGCAGGCTGAGTTGTGAGCGGTGTCTGTGCAGGCAGGGCCGCTTGTGTATGCTGAGCGGGCCGTGCCTCGTGGCGTTCCGGCGAGGCCGCTCGTTCCGGCGCCATCTTGGATTTCCCCTTCTCCTGTTGCTGGCGTGGGGTGTCCAAAAGAAAGGATTCCATCGATCCTTGGCGGGTTTGGTATGTCCTTTTCGGCTGGGAGGGTGTTCGCCGCCGCTGTGACATACCCTGAGCTTAAAATCGGGGGATAATCGCCCCTGTAGCTGCTTGTATTGCTGCGGACCGGACGGAGCTCAGGCAGGACACGTCCTCACTCCTCCATAGTCAGACCACGCCCCGCCTAGAGTTTAACTTAACCACTTTCAGACCGGACCATTTTGCTGGCTTAAGACCAGACCACTTTTTGCGATTCGGCACTGCATCGCTTTAACTGATGATTGTGTGGTCGTGCAACGTGGCTCCCAAACAAAATTGACGTCCTTGATTACCCCTGCGGTTTTTATTTTTTGCGCTTTAAACAAAAAATGAGCGTCAATTTTGAAAAAAAAAAACACATTATTTTTTACTATAATAAATATCCCCCAAAAATATATAAACAAAACTTTTTTATCCCCAATTTAGGCCGATACGTATTCTTCTACATATTTTTGGTAAAAAAATTGCAATAAGCGATTATTGATTGGTTTGCGCAAAAGTTATAGCGTTTACAAAATAGGTGATAGTTTTATAGCATTTTTATTAATATATTTTTTTTACTAGTAATGGCGGTGATCAGCGATTTTTATTGTGACTGCGACATTATGGCGGACTCATCTGACATTTTTGACACATTTTTGGGACCATTGTCATTTATACAGCAATCAGTGCTATTTAAATGCACTGATTCCTGTGTAAATGACACTGGCAGTGAAGGGGTTAACCAGGGGGTGGCAGTGTAGGGGTTAAGTTTTCCTAGGGGCGTGTTACTAACTGTGGGGGGCGTGGCTGTGTGTTAGTGAACACTGATCTCTGCTCCAATCCCATGGAGCAGAGATCAGTGTCACTTGTTGCTAGGCATAACGGGGAGATGCTGTTTACTTCCGCATCTCCCCATTCAGCTTTCCCGTGATACGATCGTGGGTATCCCTGTGGCAATCGAGTCCGCGGGACCCGCTACCGGACTCACGGGGTCCCGACCGGCGCGCACGCAATGGCATGGCTGCATTCTTAAAGGGACGTACCTGTATGCTCTTATGCCTGTCCATGCTATTCTGCCGATGTACATTGTCGTGTGGCGGTCGGGAACCGGTTAATATTATTTGTAACTTTAACTTAATATGTATATTTTTTTACACATGTATTTAGTTATTTGCCTAGTTTATCCTTAATATTTTATTGTATAAAAATGTATATCTGTTTTATAATTATATAAAGTATTCACTCATAGGGCTAGCCAAATTTACTACATAGTGTGCTCCTTCTCTTGTAGAAAAACATAGGTATAGAAAAGCTGTACACCATACATTCTGACTAATACCATATGAGAAATTAAACATTTCTAACAAATTTGACTAAATACTCTACTTCAAATCGCTAAACTGCTGCATACTCATATAAATATTGTAAAGTATCTTCGTTGAAATGCATTTGTTTTCTGTGATTTTTCCCTTTTGTGTTTCAATATTTTTATTAGAATTTCAAGAAATCGGCACAAGCCATGGTTTGCCTACACAGGGGCAACATTAAATAGGCATGTAAAGAAAGAGCACGTGTACGCATAACAAGTAACATAACAGTAAACTGTTACCAGATTTTTCCCTTTTCAAATTGTGGTGGTCCCTTAAAAAAAAAAAAATAGAGAGTGTAAGCAGAAAATCAAGTTAGTATCATGGAACAGGCAATAATGAAGTGATTATTAATTAACTAGGGTGTTTTGGGAACTGGATGAGAAAAGAGGGAGAAAAAGACTACCGTGAAAGCTGTAATTTAAATTGAGCATCATACTCCTGTATCAAGTGATGATTTATGAGTCTCGTTAATTATCATATTTTTTTTTTTCAACAGGCCCAGTGGGAAGGGCTCACGGGACGAATCGTGTTTAACAAAACCAGTGGGCTACGAACAGATTTCGATCTAGATATCATCAGCCTGAAAGAAGATGGTCTTGAAAAGGTATGTATACATTTAATTCATTGTTTTGAATGTATTTCTTACCTTGTTCTATGGTTAAGAAACCTCTTTATAGCCTTTATTTCAAGGTCACTAAGAACTCATTGACACCATTATTTCTAACAGGTCAGTCAAACAGATGGTAATCACATATTAATAATTACATAATTTTTGTCCTAATTAAGCCATTATGTTTCATTTCTGTTTCATGAATATATTCAGGAACACTGTACATCATAGTAGATAACCTTACAGAAGAACTATGTATAATGAACTGTTATTAAGTCAGTGGAAAGGTGGCACAAAGAAAACTAAAGCAACATTTTTTGGTTATAACAGCCAGTCTGATGTCTTATTTTAGCAGAGAATAGATAATTTGACTGGCTGAAAGGGGCAGCTGCTCTGCTTTTGGTCTACCTTTTGTTGCTCCGCTTTTCATAAATTAGCCTTTGTATTTAGTAACGCTCTCTAAAGTGGTATTAAACCCAAAACAAAAATATATTATATTGCAGCTTACTAATTGTTAGATCTATTTTAGTCTTTAGAAATTGTTAGATAGAGTTTCAGCTGTAATTTGTTAGTCAAGTACATCTAATGCAGCGTACACCCGATCGGAAATTCCGCCAACAAAAGTCCGATGAGAGCAAAAATGTGTGTATGCTCCATCTGACTTTTTCTGGTGGAATTCCAAATAGCAAAAGATTGAGAGCAGGTTCTCAATTTTTCCGTTTTCCGTACCAATTCCGACGTGCAAAATTGCTCGGAAACAATTTGAAGCATGCACGGAACCATTGAACTTAATTTTCTCGGCTCGTCGTAGTGTTGTACATCAGCGCGTTCTTGACGATCGAAAGTTCAGCAAACTTTTGTGTGACCGTGTGTATGCAAGCCTAGCTTGAGTGGAATTCCATCGGAAAAAACATCCAAGATTTTTCCGATGGAAAATCTGCTCGTGTGTACGCGCATAATACTAGTGCATCTAATGCCGCGTACACACGTGCAGACTTTTGCCGGCGGACCTAGTCCAGCGGACAATCCGCCGGACTTTCCAGCTGGGTCCGCCGGACTTTCCGAGCGTGTGGACTTGCCCACACACGCGCGGACTTGCCCACACACGCACGGACTTCTCCGGCGGATAATCCGCCGGCCAAAGTCCGCGGGACTTTTGAAAATGAACGGACTTGCCCACACACGGAGCAGTCCGTTCATTTCGAATGTAACTTCAGGTACGTAGCTAGCGTAGGCAGTAAATGCCGCCGCGCTAGCTCCGTCACCTGGCATGGATTTAAAGGGAATCCCCACGCCGAAAAACGGCGTGGGGGTCCCCCCCAAATCCATCTCAGACCCTTATCCGAGCACGCAGCCCGGCCGGCCAGGAAAGGTGTCACACCGGAGGATGCTGGGACTGTGACATCACAAGGGGGCGGGGTCACCATGTGACATGAGCATGTGACCCTGTCCCCTTGTCCCTATATAAGTCCCAGCACAGCGGGGCTCTGCCATTCCGGGCAGAGACAGCGACGGGTCAACATCGGAAGAAGAAGAAGAACAAGAAGAAGAACAAGAAGAAGAAGGCGCCGGCGGCGCGGAAGACGACGACCGCTGCAAGAACAGAAGAGACCCCCGGAAGACCCCCGAAGGCGGATCGAGACCCCCAGACGACGGCGGCGACGACGAAGAAGGTAGCCGGACTTCTCCGCTCGGTAAAAGAGCTTGGTAAATGGCGGAGGAGTCCGGCGAGAAGACCCCCAAGATGGAAGAAGACCCCCGGAGCAGTGCAATAAAATATTTTTTCAAAAGTGTGGGTGTTTTTGTACTTTACATTTTACACCTTAGGTGAATGGGTAGGGGTACATCGTACCCCATACTCATTCACATAGGGTGGGGGGCCGGTATCTGGGGGCCCCCTTATTAAAGGGGGCTCCCAGATTCCGATAAGCCCCCGCCCGCAGACCCCGACAACCAACGGCCAGGGTTGTCGGGAAGAGGCCCTTGTCCTCATCAACATGGGGACAAGGTGCTTCGGGGTGGGGGGGCCGCACGGCCCCCCTTTCCCCAGGGCACCCCCCATGTTGAGGGCACGCGGCCTGGTACGGCTCAGGAGGGGGGGGACGCTCGTTCGTCCCCACCCCTTTCCTGGCCTGCCAGGCTGCGTGCTCGGATAAGGGTCTGAGATGGATTTGGGGGGAACCCCCACGCCGTTTTTCAGCGTGGGGAGTCCCTTTAAATCCATGCCAGCTTACGGAGCTAGCGCGGCGGCATTTACTGCCTACGCTAGCTACGTAACTTGAAGTCACGTGCTAAATGAACGGACTTGCCGATGAGCGGCAAGTCCGTTCATTTTCAAAAGTCCCGCGGACTAGCCTACTAACGGCGGAATTGTCCGCCGGACTGCCAAGTCCAGCGGATAATTTTAAAACCAAACTTAAAACTTTGGTCCGCCGGACTTTGGCGCCAAAAAGTCCGCCGACGCCCACACACGAGGGGATTGTCCGCTGGACTTGAGTCCAGAGGATAATCGCGCGGGATTGTCCCTTCGTGTGTACGCGGCATAATACTACCCTCTCCCCAGATTGACAATGCTGCTGTCCAAAGGTGTCTCCTGTGCACTTCCATCCAGAGTGGAGACACCCTAAGACAGGAAGTGTGTTACTGGACATCTACCAGGTAAAAATAAAGGAAAAAAAGTCAAAAAGGTAACTAATGCAGCCACCATATTTAAGGACTTGTGATGTGCAATATATTACATTATTGCTTTTAGGTTTAATACCCCCCTCCTTATGTATAGAGATGAAGAAAGGAGAGGAGGAGTTAGTCCAGCACTGAAAGTAAGCAGACAGTCCCTAAAGAGGAGAAGGCTATGGCCTGCAAATAAAGAGAGGGCAGAGATTGAGCAATTGTTTAGGTTGTTGACATGGTCTTATATTGTTGCTTTTTCCTTTTGTCAACTGTCCTTTATTACTCAGATAACTTAACCACTTGCAGACCGCCCACCGTACATATACTGCGGCAGGGCGGCTGCTCTGTGCCAGATAACGTACCTAGAAAGTGATCTTACACTTCTGGGTTTGGGAAGCACATGCTGCTGGTGACCCATTCCCGCAGTGATCACACACAGCGAGAGCCCAGCGGCGGGGACCACAAACTCGATGTCCGCCAGCACCCGCCCCCTACACAGTACACAGGAAAAATGGCAATCTGCCTTTGTAAACAAGGAAGATTGCCATTCTGTCAGAAGGGAAGGTATTTATCCTGTGTTCCTGAAAAGCAGGAGCAAGGATCTGTGCCTTCCCCTAGTCAAATCCCACACAGTGAGTAAGCACAGGCTAGGCACACAGTTAACCCTTTGATCGCCCCTGATGTTAACCCCCCTCACAGCCAGTGTCATTAGTACAGTGACAGTGCATATTTTTAGCACTGATCATTGTATTAGTGTCACTGGTCCCCCAAAAGTGTCATTTAGGTGTCCGATTTGTAGTGACAGTGCATATTTTTAGACATACAATGCAAAATGGAAATAAAAAACAAAATCATGTGAACCTGAAAAGGTGAGGTAGGCAATGCAAAATTGAACAACTATGGAAGGTTCATTAAAGTTCAAAATAAAGTGAAGAGGTCTTTCTAATGCCGCGTACACACGAAGGGACTATCCCGCGGGATTATCCGCTGGACCGAAGTCCAGCGGATAATCCCCTCGTGTGTAGGCGCCGGCGGACTTTTTTTGGCCAAAGTACGGCGGACTAAAGTTTCAGGTTTTGTTCTCAAATTATCCGCTGGACTTGGCAGTCCAGCGGATAATCCGGTCGTGTGTAGTATGGTCCGGCGTACCAAAAAGGACGCATGCTCAGTAGCTATTATGTCACGGACTCGCTCGGTCTGGTAAAACTAGCCTTCGTTTTGAAGCTCGCACAATCGTCACGCTGTTTAATTTTTTTTTTTTTTTTTTCTGACAGCGGGATTTGTATGGTATCGTACTTGAAGAATGATTTTGCCTTGCTGCTTGTATATTCACGCAGAGTACTCCCGAACGTTTTTTCTTCAGCATTCTTTAGTGAAAGATATAGATATAGATATAGATATAGATATAGGAAAAATATATCTATATTTCTCAATAAGCGCAAAAAAATATATATCGATATCTACATATATATATATATATATATATATATATAAATATATATAGATATATAGATCTATACGTGTATAAAAATAAAATTATATATATATATATATATATATATATCTATATATTATATATGTACATATATCTCTATATAGATATTTTTTATTATTTGTTGGTTATCAAAAGGATTAGTTATTACACATGATACAATTGTGGAGTCAGCAGAGCTTGCCCTTAATTCCGATCTTAAACCTCACCTTTCCAGCGACTGCACTTGCAGTTCCATTGAACTTGCACTTTACACTTGTATTGTCAAATGAATGTTTAGACATGTACCTGCCTACTCCTAAAGAAACTATGTTTTTGAATGCAAAACAAAATAGGAAGGCAACACTGGAGCCACTTGTAGATTTTGTGAAGACTTTTTGCCCCAACGGCAGACACCAAGTTTGTGAAGCCAAAAATTAAGCTTGGGCACATTTCATACAATATAGGGAGCACAAGAAGATTGACCAGGAATCAGACAGACCAGGAACAGCAGCAGATGACATCTATGTCCCCAAGCTGTGGCACTACAACAGCCTGTGTCTTCTGTGAGACCAGACTGAAGCCAGGCAATCACTTCCGACTCTTCGCACCACGCTTCCCTGCACTCTTCCCTGCAGTCTTCCCTGCACGCTTCCTTGGAGGCTGACTTGTGGTAGGAGGAGGAGTAGGAGGAGGAGGAGGAGGAGGAGGAGGAGAAGGAAGACGAGGAGGAGGAGGAGGAGAAGTTGGTGTCGGGCCTTCATGGGTCAGGCGGGTGGATTCTCGTAATTCACCCCTCAAACCCCCCCTAATTGCCTCAGAAATTAGGCCCTCACACAGGTGCCGTTGGCCCCTCTCCATTTGCAGCAACCTGCTGGACACGTAGCTGCCATAGCCCTCTTCTGGAAGGGGGGGTTTGTCGAGAATCGCACTCGCCTTCCGAATCAGTTCCAGTGATTCCTCCTCCACAATGGTCATCCTCCTGGGCCTTCTTGGGGGTAAGGGCAGGGGTCGAGGTAGACTTCTTAATTGGGTCTGGCTGTCACTCTGGCTCGTGCTGGGCCCAGCCACCTCCTGGCTCTCGCTGGGCATGTCCTCCTCCTCCTCCATACCACTTGTCCCGGCATCATCCTGGGTCAGCTCATCCTGTGTGCAAATAAAAACAAAAATCAAACACCTGTTTTGTGGTTTCTGGCCTACTCAATCATCCAATTGTAAACTTAGGAACGAGCATCTAAATTTTCCAAAAGATCCAAAAGGCTATCATTTGGACCCCTGCATTTTCCAAGCAGATCACCAATGTTGTCTAACGCTTTTTTTTTGCCACTACTGGATGTATGTATACACTATATATGTATCGATATGTTGCACCAACACTTTTTAGAAGTGTGCATAATTTTTGTCAGTTTTTTTCACAATTCTGAGTTCAGGGTGTTAATTGTTTCACATTTTAACGTTGACAGCATTAATATTCACACAATCACAATTTAGGCTACTAAATATATACCTGGCTCCAGCTGGGCGCATCAGCCTGCTCCAAGGTGGAGGGGTCTTCTCCTTCCGTGGAAGCCTCAGCTGGGGTGGAGGGAAGAGTGGAGGGAAGAGTGGAGGGAAGGGTGGAGGAAGAGTCGACAGTGATTCCCTGGGTTCCATCTGGTCACCTATAAAAGTCAGTTGGTTGTAGTACCACAGCTTGGGTACATAAACATTCTCTGCTGCTGCTCCTGATCTGACTGATTCCTCAATCTTCTTGCGCTCCCGCTTGTACATGTGCCTTAAACTTGCAATTCTGGCTTCCACAAACTTGGTGTTTGCGTTGGGGACTTTAGTCTTCACAAAAGCCACAAGTGGCCCCAGTGTTGCCTTCCGGACATCCCTATTGCCATACAAAGGGTTCTTGAGCTGCCACAGGTTGGTATTTTTTCTGTACAGGGCAATGAATTCGGACATGAACTGCTGGTCCTTGAATGGATTCAACTGGGGTGATGACATGTTTGTTTCTGTTTTGTTAGTAATGGCAATACAAAAGACCAAAAACACAAATGTTACTTAAAACGCACAACCAGTTTTTCTTAACAAACATTACACAACACACCCACACACAGGCAGCAACACATCCACACAGGCAGCAACCCCTACACACAGGCAGCAACCCCTACACACAGGCAGCAACCCTACACACAGGCAGCAACCCCTACACACAGGCAGCAACCCCTACACACAGGCAGCAACACATCCACACAGGCAGCAACCCCTACACACAGGCAGCAACCCCTACACACAGGCAGCAACCCCTACACACAGGCAGCAACCCCTACACACAGGCAGCAACACATCCACACAGGCAGCAACCCCTACACACAGGCAGCAACCCCTACACACAGGCAGCAACCCCTACACACAGGCAGCAACCCCTACACACAGGCAGCAACCCCTACACACAGGCAGCAACACACACATATCCTTAAAAAATGCTGGCCCAAAACCCAAAAAAAAACACAGTAATGCATCCTAGAAAACACTTACCTTCGTACAGAGCGCTCGCTACTTCCGTTTCGGGAACACGTGGGCCCCTCAAACAGCCTTATATACACTGCGCACGCGTCGAAGTCCGCCTGCGTCCTCCGCGTCGCCCGCCCATGACGTTCCTCATGACGAGTATTCCCCGCCCCGCTTCCCCTCGTTGCATTGTTGGTGAATTAATTCATGAATATGGCGGACACATTCTCAGCCAGTAGCGCGGAGGAAAGCCAAGAAGCCAACACATCTGCATCCAGCAGCAGATATAAGGCCACCAATATGGCCTTTGAAGAGATGGTGGAGATGGTGGACATCCTCCAAAGGAAGATTACGACGGGGAAAATGGCCCGTACCCTCGTCCCAACTTGCGCAAGGACAAGATTCTCACTACAATCGTCAGCACCCTGGAGCAGAAATTCGGCGTACGAAGGGGCAAGGATCAACTGCGCAAACGATGGTCCGACATCAAATCCAGGGAGCACGATCAATACAGGAGAATTCGAAAAGCCATCAAAAAAAGTAAGTCAAGCACGTGCGCTACTATGGTTATACTTGTTGATATGTCTAATCTTGCGCAGATGTAATTACATTCGTCCGTGAAACTTGCGCAGATGTTTTTACCATTCGTTCGTGAAACTTGCGCAGATGTAATTACCATTCGTCCGTGAAACTTGCGCAGATGTTATTACCATTCGTACCTGAAACTTGCGCAGATGTAATTACCATTCGTCCGTGAAACTTGCGCAGATGTTATTACCATTCGTTCGTGAAACTTGCGCAGATGTAATTACCATTCGTCCGTGAAACTTGCGCAGATGTTATTACCATTCGTACCTGAAACTTGCGCAGATGTAATTACCATTCGTCCGTGAACTTGCGCAGATGTTTTACCATTCGTACCTGAAACTTGCGCAGATGTAATTACCATTCGTCCGTGAAACTTGCGCAGATGTTATTACCATTCGTTCGTGAAACTTGCGCAGATGTAATTACCATTCGTCCGTGAAACTTGCGCAGATGTTATTTACCATTCGTACCGTGAAACTTGCGCAGATGTAATTACCATTCGTCCGTGAAACTTGCGCAGATGTAATTACCATTCGTCCGTGAAACTTGCGCAGATGAGGAAACTTTATTACCATTATGCGCCCCCCGTACCTGAAACTTGCGCAGATGTAATTACCATTCGTCCGTGAAACTTGCGCAGATGTAATTACCATTCGTCCGTGAAACTTGCGCAGATGTTATTACCATTCGTACCTGAAACTTGCGCATATTTGATGAAAGTTCCGTTTGTCTTCATAACGTTTATTGAGTTTACCTGGCTTTGGGTTGTTGGAGTTGTAAGGTTGTTTATTATTGTCACTATCTATACAATTACTGCTGTAGTAAGGGTTTTAGGGGTAACTTACACAGGGACTCCAGAGGCTGTTTTGGGGGGGGGGGATAAATATGTTAAGCAGGGTCTCATGCTCACAATTCCCCAAAAATGCTCATCATCTCTAAATACTGTAGGTGGTGACTTTTCAAAGAAGTACACTCACCTGTCCCTTGGATGGTGCAGCTACAATCTCTGATCTTGCAATCATGAAATTAATGTTTGCGGCTTCACTTCCCGGGTCACTATTGGGCATGCGCCAGTTGCGCAATGCAATAGGACTGGTCCGCGCAAGCTCGGGGACCCCTGTGTGTCCCAGCAGACAGAACGCCTCGTCGGCAATGAAGACGAACGGGAGTCCCTCCACATTATCTTCATCTGGTGGCAGCTCCAGCCCACCAGTTTGGAGACGATGACCGAACTCCGTGTGGTTGAAGACTCCTCCGTCCGACATCCGGCCGTTTTTCCCCACATCCACATACAGAAATTCATAGTGTGCCGACACCACCGCCATCAACACGATACAATGGAACCCCATATAATTCCAATAGTATGACCCCGAATGGGTGGGGGCACAATTCGCACGTGTTTGCCGTCAATCGCCCCTCCGCAGTTGGGAAAGTCCCAACGGGCAGCAAACTGGGAAGCCACAGTCTGCCATTCCTGTGGCGTGGAGGGACACTGTGAAGTCAAACAGAAAGATACAATTGAAATTATAAACCAGCCAAAACACCAAACTAAATGCAACAAATTAAAAAACAATATGGAAGAACATATGTATTTATTTTGTAAATCCTTGAACTAAAGCCAAAAGATTAAGGATAAAAGGGACAAATCTCTGATTGATGACCCCTCTGATGGACCAGAGAAGATAATAATGGGGATGTGGGTGGGGAGTAAATAATGGTAAGGTCACACAATACACATGCAATTAATTAAAGGTGTGTGTGGGGGGGTGGGGATAATTACAAGCTGACCAAAAAACACATGATATTAATTATCAGGGGGTGTGGGGGGGGTGGGGATAATTACAAGCTGACCAAAAACACATGATATTAATTATAAGGGGGTGTGGGGGGGGTGGGGATAATTACAAGCTGACCAAAAACACATGATATTAATTATCAGGGGGTGTGTGGGGGGGTGGGGGATAATTACAAGCTGACTAAAAACACATGATATTAATTATCAGGGGGTGTGGGGGAGGGGGGTGGGGATAATTACAAGCTGACCAAAAACACATGATATTAATTATAAGGGGGTGTGGGGGGGTGGGGATAATTACAAGCTGACCAAAAACACATGATATTAATTATCAGGGGTGTGGGGGGGTGGGGATAATTACAAGCTGACCAAAAACACATGATATTAATTATAAGGGGGTGTGGGGGGGGTGGGGATAATTACAAGCTGACCAAAAACACATGATATTAATTATCAGGGGGTGTGTGGGGGGGGGGGATAATTACAAGCTGACCAAAAACACATGATATTAATTATAAGGGGGTGTGGGGGGGTGGGGATAATTACAAGCTGACCAAAAACACATGATATTAATTATCAGGGGGGTGTGGGGGGGGTGGGGATAATTACAAGCTGACCAAAAACACATGATATTAATTATAAGGGGGTGTGGGGGGGGGTGGGGATAATTACAAGCTGACCAAAAACACATGATATTAATTATCAGGGGGTGTGTGGGGGGTGGGGATAATTACAAGCTGACTAAAAACACATGATAATAATTATCAGGGGGTGGGGGGATAATTACAAGCTGACGAAAAACACATGATATTAATTATAAGGGGGTGTTGGGGGGTGGGGATAATTACAAGCAGACCAAAAACACATGATATTAATTATCAGGGGGTGTGTGGGGGGGTGGGGATAATTACAAGCTGACCAAAAACACATGCAATCAATTTAAAAATGAGGGTCAAGGGGGTGAAAGGGGGGGTGAGTAAAGCTGTACAATGGAGCTGGTAATATACATTTTTAACCAAAGAAAGTGACTAGGCTAGGGGTGTTTAGGGGCCAAGCTTCCATGCTGGGGAGGTTGGTGCAAGCAAATATGCATGTGACCCACTAAATAATACATTCTTAAAACTATTTCGATAAGTCAAACATAAAATACTAGACAAAAAAAAAAATCCAAAAAAAAAAGGAATAGGCGACATTCATAGAATAGTCCTATCATGGTAATTAGCTAATGATGACATTGATGCACTACATTAACAAACATACAAGACATAGGTAATTTTAAAAGAGAAGACTTACCTTAATGTATTCCTCCTGCAGGACGTGGATAATGGCAGAACAGGTCTCTGGAATAATGAGCCCCAGAGCCTGGGGGGAGATGCCTGTCGTGAACTTGAGGTCCTGCAAGCTTCTCCCCGTCGCCAAGTAACGCAACGTGGCGACTAGCCTCTGCTCCGCACTGATGGCTTGCCGCATGCAGGTATTCTGCCTGCTAATATAAGGGGACAGCGAAGCCAACAGACGGTGAAAAATGGGGTCCGTCATCCGGAGATAATTCCTGAAATCATCAGGATTATTCTCACGGATCTCACGGAGCAAAGGCATATGCGAGAATTGGTCACGCTGGCGCAACCAATTCTTGGTCCATGAACTCCTCCTCACCCTGTTCATGGACCGGGCTCGTGCCAAGGTGCTAACCGCAACACCGAGCCCCTGCACAGCACGAACTCGTTCCCGAGTACGTCCACACTCCATGGCTTCAAAACGGTCGGCTGATCAAACAAACAACTTAACAGAACGCACTGAAGAACAGCAAGGCCTATGAAGAACGACCTGAAAAACAGGAACGAGCGGACCAGAACGGCCTGAGAACAGGTAGGAACTGATCCACACGCACTGAAAGCCAGATACAAACCTCACAAGCACAAACTGAACGGCAGAAGCGAACGAATTAAGCAGAAGTCTGAGAAGCGCGAATCGTCTCTAACCAAACGTCAACTAACACGCGATATACACGAGATTAGCTGACGGGGCCCAAAGGGTGTCGTTTGGGATCTCGAGCTTCCTTTTTCTAGTCCCGTCGTACGTGCGTACGTCATCGCGTGAACCGCCGGACTTTTTGCGTGATCGTGTGTGGTCAAGTCCGTTCGCTTTTTAGTCCGGCGTACCTAGCGGGAAAGTCCAGCGGATTGTTCGCTGGACTTAGGTCCGCCGGCAAAAGTCCGTACGTGTGTACGCGGCATAAGATAAACCGGGATGAATCTTGAAAAATACAGTCAAAATGGTAGTGTTCACGCTTATCAGATTCGATGGACACAAGTACCGCATAGCACGTGGGTCAAACAGGCACTCTTGAGGGAATGACCTCAAACAGGAACTCCCACTACTGAAACAATGGTAAGAAAGAATGGGGACTGTCAGGCATCCATGATGGACTCCAAAACATGCGATGAATCACATCAAATGGTGTGCATGAAAAACAAATGATCCGCACATAGTGTGATACTGTTTGTGCGTGTGTGTTTATCGAGGCAGCGGCATTGACTTCCTTCACAAGTCCCGTCTACCTGGAGTCACGTTCAAAACTCCAGCGGATTGTCTGCCGGATCTACTCCGCCGGAAAAGTCTGGGCGTGTGTAGGCAAGTCCGCACGTCCTTCGGGACTGTGACATTATAAGGGGGCGGGGTCACCATGTGACATGAGACGGTGGTTCCGCCCCTTGTCCCTATATAACTGGCCACACGACACGTCTCGGCCATTAGAAGCGGAGACAGCATCGTGTCAACATCGGATGAAGAAAGAAGAAGAAGCAGAAGCAGAAGGCAGCGGCGACGGCTACAGAAGACCGAGCCAACGCTAGTAAAAGAGCTGCAAGAAGAAAGAAGAACAGAAGTCGGAACAAGACCCCCAGGCGGCGGCGACGAAGGAGAAAGCCGGGCTCCTCCGCTAGTAAAAGAGCTAGCAGAAGATAGCGGAAGAGTCCAGCGAGAAGACCCCCAAGATGGAAGAAGACCCCCGGAGCTGTCTAATAAAGTATTTTAAAAACTTGTGTTGTGTTTTTTATTTACCTTTTTCACCAGGTGAATGGGTAGTGGTACATCGTACCCCATACTCATTCACGCTCACAGATTCCAAAAAGGCCCCCGCCCGCAGACCCCGATAACCACCGGCCAGGGTTGTCGGGAAGAGGCCCTTGTCCTCATCAACATGGGGGCAAGGTGCTTTGGGGTGGGGGGCCGTAGGCCCCCCTTTTCCCCAAGGCACCCCCCATGTTGAGGGCACGCGGCCTGGTACGGCCCAGGAGGGGGGCACTCGCTCGTCCCCACCCCCTTTCCTGACCGGCCGGGCTGTGTGCTCGGATAAGGGTCTGATATGGATTTGGGGGACCCCCACGCCGTTTTTTCAGCGTAGGGATTGCCCTTTAAATCCTTACCAGGTGACGGGGCTAGCGAGGTGTCAATCTCGTCGATCAAGGTGGCGACATTGACTTCCTTCGCTAGTCCCGTCTACCTGGAGTCATGTTCTAAATGAACGGACTTTACTCCATGTGTCGGCAAGTCCGTTCATCTCAAAAGTCCCGCGGACTAGCACACAGACGGCCGGATTGTCCACCGGACTGCCGAGTCTGGTGGATAATTTTGAGTCAAACTTTGGGAAGAAAAATCCACCGAATAGTCCGATCGTGTGTACGGTGCATTACAGTTTAAGAGATATGTCTGATTGAATTTTCAGGAGGTCTGTGATTCAAAAAATGCATCATCTTTTCTGGCAGGGAGGATCTCTTAGAACAGGGATTGCATCATATCCTCTCTCCTCTCTTTACACTGTAATCAGACTACATTTCCCATCATGCTTTGCAAGTTATAATGAATGTGGGAGGTACACAAGGCTTGTAAATGTGAACTTGCCCACTTCAACATAAATCACACCTCTCATTCTGCAGCCAGCAAGCCATACATAACACATGGTATGATAGGTTACAGCCCCTTATAAATGTAAAGCATGTCTGTTCTCTCCCCTCCAGCCACAACTGGAGATAATCATAATGCCCTTACTTACTTTATGTAATCATTACTGAACTGTAGACACATCCCATAACTATATATTATACACACTATACTCTGCTGTAATTCAGTATTAGAAATATTGCTCCAGCTGCAGCTTTAACAATCAGTTAGAATGAGCCACTGATGAGTAGGGAGGAGCCGAAACCCCCCCCCCCCCCCCGTTCGGCTCGCACCAGACCTAAAGTCCGTGCGAGCTTTAGAACTCTATTAGTTATAATGGATGCGAACGCTCAAAATTAAAAGTGCTAATTTTAAAGGCTAATGTGCATGTTAATGTCATAAAAAGTGTTTGGGGACCTGGGTCCTGCCCCAGGGGACATGTATCAATGCAAATTTTTTTTTTTAAAATGGACGTTTTTTCAGGAGCAGTGATTTTAATAATGCTTAAATTGAAACAATAAAGTGTAATATTCCTTTAAATTTCGTACCTGGGGGGTGTCTATAGTATGCATGTAAAGGGGCGCATGTTTCCCGTGTTTAGAACTGTCTCTGCAAATAGTGTAAAGCCCCCCTCCCGCCTGAACCGTACCAGGCCACATGCCCACAACATTGGGAGGATGCTTTCGGGGTCTAAGACCCCAAAAGCACCTTGTCCCCATGTTGATGAGGACAAGGGCCTCATCCCCACAACCGTGCCCGGTGGTTGTGGGGGTCTGCGGGCGGGGGGCTTATCTGAATCTGGAAGCCCCCTGTAACAAGGGGACCCCCAGATCCCGCCCCCCCCTGTGTGAAATGGTAAGGGGGTACAAAAGTACCCCTACCATTTCACCAAAAAAGTGTGAAAAATTGTAAAAATTATAGGAGACGGTCTTTGACAATTCCTTTATTAAAATCTTCTTTCTTCTTTCTTCATCCTTCGGTTTCTTCATCCTCTCCTTCCGTCATCTTCTTCCATCTTCTTCTTCCTCCGATCCGCTTCTTCTTGCACTGGTCTTCTCGTCCTTCTCGTCCGGCATCTTCTTCCGTCGGCGTCGTTGTCGGTGTCTCTTCTTGGGCCGCTCCGCGCAATGGGAGGCTCCCGCTGTGTGAGGCTCCGCTCCGTCTGACAGGTCTTTTATAACGGAGGGCACCTGGTGACCCCCACCCTCTGACGTCATGGGGAAAGCCATAGGGAATTCCCCATGACGTCCCCGTGCGTCAGAGGGGGATGGGGTCACCAGGTGCCCTCCATTATAAAAGACCTGTCAGACAGAGCGGAGCCTCACACAGCGGGAGCCTCCCATTGCGCAGAGCGGCCCAAGAAGAGACACCGACGCCGACAGAAGAAGATGCCGGACGAGAAGGACGAGAAGACCAGCGCAAGAAGAAGCGGATCGGAGGAAGAAGAAGATGAAGATGACGGAAGATGACGGAAGGAGAAGATGAAGAAACCGAAGGATGAAGAAAGAAGAAAGAAGATTTTAATAAAGGAATTGTCAAAGACCGTCTCCTGTCATTTTTACAATTTTTCACACTTTTTTGGTGAAATGGTAGGGGTACGTTTGTACCCCCTTACCATTTCATACAGGGGGGGGCCGGGATCTTGGGGGTCCCCTTGTTAAAGTGGGCTTCCAGATTCCGATAAGCCCCCCGCCCGCAGACCCCCACAACCACCGGGCACGGTTGTGGGGAAGAGGCCCTTGTCCTCATCAACATGGGGACAAGGTGCTTTAGGGGTCTTAGACCCCCAAAGCATCCTCCCAATGTTGAGGGCATGTGGCGGGCTTCGGTTCAGGCGGGAGGGGGGCCGCTCTCGTCCCCCCCTCTTTTCCTGCGGCCTGCCAGGTTGCGTGCTCGGATAAGGGTCTGGTATGGATTTTGAGGGGGACCCTACGCCATTTTTTTTTTTTTTGGCTGGGGTTCCCCTTAATATCCATCCCAGACCTGAAGGGCCTGGTTATTGAATTTGGGGGGACCCCCACGCTTTTTTTTTTTTTTTTATTAATGAATGACAGTTCTCTGTGTTACAGGAGCAATCAATTCATTACCCGCGAGTGCTTTTAAATAGCTTTTTTCCTGCAAAAATTACACTTTTTTGCAGGGAAAGTTCTAAGCACAGGAAACCTGCCCCCCTTCACAGGCCACCTATAGACACCCCCCAGATGTGATACTGCAATGCTGTTTTAACAGCATGCACACACAAATCCCCAGAAATATAGCATATCTTGTCAGCAGTCAGCAACACACTGACACGCTGACACTGTGACTGAAACATAATATGCGAGGCCGCCGCGGCGGCCTCTTATACCGTGGGGGGTGTACTAAAGCCCCTGAACTATAATTGGCTACAGGCATCCTGCCTGTAGCCAATTATGGCTCTCCTCGCTGCCGGCGCTTTGATTGGCCAAGCATGCAGGGTCACAGTGCATGCTTGGCCAATCATCAGCCAGCATTGCACTGCGACTAGCGCAATGCATTGCGGGGCCGCTCGCATCACACGAATTTGATGTGAGCGGCCCCAATAGTTCTGGGTTCGAATCGAACACCGGGCCCATCCCTACTGATGAGTCCCCAGTGTAGCTCATCAGTGGCCCCTAATGTATCTCTTCAGTGGCCCCCAGTGTAGCTCATCAGTGGCCCCTAGTGCAGCTCATCAGTGGCCCCCAGTGTAGCTCATCAGTGGCCCCCCAGTGTAGCTCATCAGTGGCCCCCAGTGTAGCTCATCAGTGGCCCTCAGTGCAGCCCATCAGTGGCCCCCAGTGCAGCTCATCAGTGGCCCCCAGTGCAGCTCATCAGTGGTCCCTCCATGCAGCTCATCAGTGACCTACTAGTGCATAGCGGGATCATTAGCACAAATCCCCGGATGACACAGCATGGATCTCTGCTGTGACTGGTATTGTATGCGAGAACACTGATCACTGCAATCATTACATTGATCAGTGTTCTCGCATACAATATCTGTCACAGCCAGAGATCCATGCTGTGTCATCCGGTCATCTGATAACGATCAGGCTATGCGCGGAAATAGCGAGCGGGCGGGGGGCAGGGTGGAGGGGCGGAGACTGGCAGGGAGAAGATGAGGAGGAAGAGGGAGGAGAGAGGAGGAGGAGGTCACAACCTCCATGGGTGGCACAGACCGGGGGCTGTAAGACCCCTCCACCCACTACAAAAAATAGAAGTCCCTGTGGATTGAACTACAAGTGGGTGTGTCAGACCGCTGGCTGAGCAGGCAATAACAGTTTTTCAGCAAGTTCAGCAGCCTATTACAGTGAAACTACGGAGCTCAGAAGAACAAGGGTGGCAAATTTGGTGAAGGTATGAGATCAGCAATAGGGACATGGAAAAAAGTTTTTGCCCGAGGGTTCTGCCTTAAAGATACAACCATTACATTTAAAAATATATGGTCCCTCTGGAAGGACTTCTCCCGTTCTAAAGAGTACACCCTCATCCTGTCTAAGGCTACTTTCACACTGGGGCTGCGGGTCCATTAGCGTAAAGCGCTGCTAGTTTTCGACCGCTAGCGGGGTGCTTTTAACCCCAAAGATTAAAAGCGCTGTGTTGAGGCGCTTTCGATTCACTTTTCAGGCGTTTCGGGAAGCGCTGACCATTCATTCCAATGGTCAGAGGCGGTGTAGGAGCGCTGTGTACAACGCTCCTACACTGCTCCAAAGATGCTGCTTGCAGGACTTTTTTCCCATCCCGCAAATGCATCGCCCCAGTGTGAAAGCACTCAGGTTTTCACACTGAGGAGACATGAGAGGCAGTTTTCAGGCACTTTACAGGCGCTATTTTTGGTGCTAAAATGCCTGGAAACTGCCTCAGTATAAAAGGGGTCAAACTTTTCACCCTTTTCTATGGAGAGCCAGTAAGGTAGATTTTGTTTGCATCATTCAGCACCTATATAATATCCTTATATCTATGGACTAAAATGAATTATTAACACCAATGCCAAAAATGACTCTTACCAATATTCTTCCCAATTGGATCAGGGGTGATGCTATACCTAATACTGCCCCCTCTCTTACCTCCACCTCATTTTTATTTTTTTTTTACTTAAGTGTTTTATTTTATTTAATATTTTATATAAATGTTGTTGTTTTTTTTTTTACTTTTACCTTTTTTGTTTTTTTTTTGTTTCAATATTCGTTTATATATTACTGATGTTTGTAGTGAGTGCTTTTCATATGTTTTCTTTGCATTTGCATTGTAATACTTTAAATTCTTAAATAAAAGAATGCATAAAAAAAAACATTATATTCCTAAATTATCTCCAAAAAAGAGTCTCCAGTGGAAAAAAAGGGGGGGAAAGGGGAAAATGAAAATAGAAGAAAACATATTTTGTAACATAGAGGATGTGTACTGGTAACTAAACTATTGCTGATGAAGGCATTCATGTACCACTCAATATTTATTCCATGCAGGAAAAACACTCGTAGCTTGTAGATCCATTTTGTTCCTAGTTTAAAATGTTCCCTCCCCACAGAATTCCCTCTTGATTGGGGGTGTATTTGTAAATAGCCTAAAGAGGCAAACACTCAATGCTCATGTTGTCCTCACAGCATATTGTAGGCCATAAGGGCACTATACTACATTGTTAGAGGTACAAGCAATGACAGATTTTATAGGATATGTATGATAGGTGAGTATAGGTTAAAATTAGGGTATTTTCTTCCCCCTAATTTGGCATACTATACAGAAAATCATATAGCATATATCAACATATCGACATTTGACAAAGAACACCTTTGATGTGTTTTTTACTGTTTTTTTTTTTACTGGTTTCTTATAGCCTTTATGTACATATAAGAGTTTTGTGTGCAAAAAATTACCCAACAACACTCATAGGATAAGAAAATCACTAGTCAGATGACCTTCAAATCACAAAAAACAAAAGATACAAATTAAAATGTTGAATGTATGGCAATTTTATAACTCGGCCCTCTATACTTTTTAATACTTCGGGGTTTATTTACTAAAACTGGAGAGTGCAAAATCTGCTGCAACTGTGCATGGTAGCCAATCAACTTCTAACTTCAGCTTGTTCAATTAAAGCGTTTGTTACTCTAACATTTCATATTCCTGATATGTGACTGCTGTACCATATACTTGTATGAGAAAGTATCCTCTTCTCTTGGTATTGCTTCACTTGTTTGAAATCATTGGCATTCCAGTTTGTTCCCTCTGCTTTTCTATTAAAAACTGACCACACTAAGCAGGAGAGCACACTGTGGTCAGTTCTTTTATTATGCTGGGAACTCAGCCTGCTCTCCTCCAATGATCAGACATGTCCCGACACACCCACCCTGCACAGCCTTTCACTGGGAAGATCAGTGCGCTGCAGAGGGACAGAGGGAATGTGATCACTTATAAAAAGGGAAAAATTATATTTATATTTTTTTATATCTATACAAAAATGTTTTGCCTTTCATTTCTATTTTAAACTTAATGGGTTGTTTTACAAGGCGATCGCTTTGACAAGAAAACCTGGAACCTGATTGTTTTCTAGGCAGAGCTGCACCAGGTTTTTCACTTTCCAATTTTAGTATATCATTAAACCCCTTAATGTTGGCACAAAAGGAGGAATTTATGTTTTTTATTGAATGAAATTTGTAATGTTAGTTTAAGACAGTAACACACCAAAGTCAGTGTTGCCCAAATGAGTTATGTAGGCATTTGTTTTCATTCTATTGTTTAGGTAACATCAGGTTCATTATTGCAGTTTTGTGGAATTTGTTTTTATATTTTTATATAATTGTCTTTGAAATTAAACATTCCCTCTCTGAAACACTTGTACCCTTGTGTCTCCAGAAAAAAAAAATGTTGTATTTCAGAATAAGTGTCAAGTTCACACTAAACAACATTTTCATTTTTTGTCTTTCCAAAAATAAAGATTTTATTTATTTATTTTCTGATTATATATGACATTTGTTTGGTAGATTAATACAGTGCTTGTAGAGATTCATTTGAAAGAAACAGGGAAGAAATAAACCACTACATGTTCCAGTGTTTTGCCAGATACCTTCTAGTAATTGGAGCAAATCCAAATAGCAACTTAAAAATTTGAATGCCTTTTACCAATAAGGATACTACATACGTAAGATTTTCAAGTGACAACAGACTGGTTAACCACTTACCCACTGGGCACTTAAACCCCCTTCCCAACCAGACCAATTTTCAGCTTTCGGTGCTCTCACACTTTGAATGACAATTACTCAGTCATGCAACACTGTACCCAAATTAGTTTTTTGGCCTTTTTTTCACACAAATAGAGCTTTCTTTTGGTGGTATTTAATCACCGCTGGTTTTTTTTTTTTTTTTTTTTTTTTGCGCTATAAATCAAAAAATACTGAAAAGTTGGTAAAAAAAAAAAAGATTTGTTTCTATTAAAATTTATTGCAGTGTATTGGCGAGTATTGGCAGAGTATTGCAGTGTTGCACAGTGTTGGCAGAGTATTGTACAGTGCTGGCAGAGTATTGTACAGTGCTGGCAGAGTATTGCACAGTGGTGGCAGTGTATTGCACAGTGCTGGCAGAGTAGCTGTAACTGACCAGCTCTGTGGGCACTACACATCCAGCCCACAGCACTGGTCCAATCTCTCCGCTTCT